>MU184757.1:0-14382 GCA_016904865.1 Pissodes strobi
TGGAATAGCGAAGAGACAAGCGCGCGTACCGCGTTTGTCTCTTTACTTTGGTTAATTAGGGTTAGTTTGGGTTAGTTTTAGTTACTTTGGGTTAGCTCTGGTTAATATGGATTGGTTCTGGTTAGTCTGGGTTAGGTTGGGTTAGTTTTGGTTAGTTTGGGTTAGTTTTGGTTAGGCTCGGTTGGTTTTACTTAGTTTGGAATAGCGAAGAGACAAACGCGCGTAGCGCGCTTGTCTCTTTACTTTGGTTAATTAGGATTAGTCTGGGTTAGTTTTGGTTAGTCATGGTTAGTTTGGATTAGTGTGGGTTGGTTTTGGTTAATTTGGGTTAGTGTTGGTTAGGTTGGGTTAGCTGTAGTTGATTTACTGGCGTGCGTAGTGCACTTGTCCTTTAAAATTAATTTGTATGGGTTACTTTTGGTCAATCTGGGTTAGTTTACGTTAGTCTGGACTAGTTTTGGTTAGTTTGCATCAGTCTGAATTAGTTTTGGTTAGTTAGGAGACAACTTTCACAAGTTGTTATTCTACTTTATGAAACATGCCCCTGGACTTGGCAATTTGCTTACTTGAAAATCAAGAAGGTTAGCCAAGTCTGACAACATTGCAAGTAAATTGTCATCATTAACGTCATATTGGGAGAGTTTTCGCATTTAAATGTCACTTATTTATAAAATTTCTTTTTCAATTTTTGGCGTCAAAAGGGCTTCATCCGCAAATTTTTTTGCATTAATGTGTTCCATTTGATGTAATCTTTCCATTGAACCCAAAAAAATCTTTCAAATCGACAGTGCTTATATGACACCAGACCCCGATTTGAAATATGTCATCATTATTTTCGCGTAAAAACTTTATAAACCGATCTAATCGTTCACATATTACTTCGCGTACGTGTTTAAACTCTAATATTTCATCATCGTGAGAATTTACGTCACTCCTATTTTTTCTGCCCATTTTTGGCTCTAATTTTTCAAAAATGGCCTTTCAAACCAAGAATATTTCTATCAAGATATATTAGATACGATACAATACAACACAACGTGTAAAATCAACAAACGTTTCAATTCGAGACAAAATATTTCGAGCACGAGAATAAATACCAGAAACGAGACTAAATCCGGCAACCGTGAACGTGAACGCGTCTTAATTTTTCGATATCGATATACACATGAAATTGAAATCAAAATACAATACGATTACCTTTACATATACGATTTCAATTCTAACTACATAAAATGCAAAACTACGTGAACTACGGGATAATAGGATAGGTTTAAAATAAGGGATAAACGTGAAGGATAGGAAGCATAGAACGATCTAACCTTGATTTCGTGTCGAGATGCTACTTGAAATTCCACCATCCGCCATTGATAACCATAGGCCGTGCTCTTGGATCTGTCATCAGGCTCGATGCGACCAAAAATGTTGAGTAGAGGGTCTTTCTTACCCTCTTTATATGCGAAGGACCACCCTGGCGTAGGGAACGATACTCGTGCTGATTTTTATCACTTTATTTTCATCGTTAGATAACAAAAACTGCTAAAAAACTATAATAATTAAGAGTAACGTGCGTGTGCTTCTCTTTTTCTCGTTGCATAGCGTCAATGACGCTATCGTCATCGTCATTCTTTTTTTTTCTTCTGGTCCAGTCCAATCTTCTTCCGGTTTGGCTTCTCGACTTTCGCTTCCGTTCCGTTCTTCTCGAATATACGTTGTTGGCGCGGTTTTCAAAACTTAATTAATTCTTACTAAAAATACTAAACGTAAACTCCAACATAGTGAATAGAAATGTTAGAATAATAACATCCAGATGATCCATACAACCAATAATACTTTGTAACTAATATTGAAAATAAAACTTGTTCTAAAAATCTCACAACCTTTGTAAGAAGACTGGCAGGAAATGACTTAGACGTAAAATACATTCAAACTTTATTTTTAATATACATTTTTTGTACTCTACACACGTGCCCCTACATTTTGGTAATAATATAAACCGAAACCGCTATACATTGCAAAACCACTCGGGTAAAATATTTAATATGCCCGACGTGATCGATATTGGCTTAAGAAGAGCCCGAAAACTTCATATAACATTTCTTGAAGAATGACAAAGCGAGCAAGTTATTTTTATAACGGCGAAAACGAAGAATCATAATAATGGTAAATTAGGGTTGTTTTTATAAGCGTGCGAACGTGCCTTCCATAAGTTGGGCAACCGAGTAATAAATAAGAAACACGAAATGTTGTTTTCAGCTAATAGGGGCTAGAATAAAGGATTATTGAGTTTCAACAAGGATAGCTATTTATACACTTTGTATAGCAAGCACTCGTAGCAGCGTCTATCGTCAATTTTCTGAAAATTAAATTTCTATTACGCCTTTGCTTTTTCTGTTGTTCCGTTTTGTTTCCATGTTTACGACTTCCCCCGAACAGTTCAGAAGTCCGGCCTAAATTTACGGCCTTGTTTGTTTCCAGATTCCAGGCACGGTTAAAAAATTTATAAGAAACAATAAAGGCCGTGGTAAAGCCCCACTTTATGTGTCTGTTTAAGTCTGCGTACGTCAGTCAACCTCTATATAAAACGTTAATGGAAATGCTTCGTATAATCGCTCACGTCTGGATGTTGTGTCGTAATCGCAGCTTAGGAAGGTACTTTTCAGATTGTTTTATCAGTTTCTGAAAGCGCTAGACATTGGAGTGATTTTTTAAAATAATTTTTTTTCCTGTGGCATATGGAGTTACTGTTTGCCAAATGAAAGAACCTGGACGGAAAAAATGCGGGCAAAAATATCCTCGCATATTTAGATGCTGCCACATTTTTTTCCCAATAATCCTAATTTATTTTCTGTCTTGTTTCCTATAGTGAATTTACATATATAAATTTCCTACTTGAAAACTTAATTTTGTTATTTTCCTTAATACTACTGTGTTCTATCATTGACTATTTTATTTACACAAGGAAACACGGAATACACAATAAGTATACTATAATATTTATAATGCTTATACATATTTTATTCGCCTTCAAGCTATTTAAAATACGCGACAATAGGCAACAGTGCGACGTTTACTTGATTTTTAGCGGGGAGGCAGTTTCGTGATTGGTCGCAGGATATATTAAATACACTTTGACCCTAGACCAACACCTAATTTTTTTTTTACATATTTTAAAATTTCGGCAGCGACTTGCTTTAGCCATTGGCGTGGAAATTGCCGATGCCGAACTGTGTGGTTATTTATATTATTTGGTTTGTAGGGTCTGGTGATATATAGGTTTTGTCGATTTTGCAAATTCTCTTTTTTCACTAGAAAGGGGGTGTCCTATATAGTAGTTTAAGCCAAAAAAGTCGGAAGATCCGCTACATTTGAACCGAAAAAATGCCCTCAAAGTTCGAGTTTTGACACAAATTTTCAGCACTACTTCACAAAAGCACTAGAAATTTAGACAAAACACATCTGAAAATCAATTGTCGGGTGAAAATATTACCTAGGATACATTTGCGTCGAATGAGAGACCTCCGTTTTGTTCCGGTCCTAATTTAAAGCGACTCATAGCCATAGCCCCATTAAACAAAATTAAATTTTACTTGTAAATATCCATCCTCCTTTTTACTGTCAACTGTCACAATAGCCAAAACAAAGATTTTTAAGAAGGCACACTGTTGCCAGACGTTTACTGTAGTTTCGTTGGCAAAATTCATTAGAAAAATGGTGCGCTATAATAACAATAACCAAGTTTTGCAAATTTTAGAAGAAGGTCATGACTTAATATTGTTTTAAACGCCTGGGCATCTGAATAATACTTTTGACAGTTCGTTTAATTTAAAATATGCTTTTTCTACTAGCGTGCGTAAAGTACTCACTTTACGCACTCTCTAAGATTCGTAAAATAGGCTTTTTTAATGTGCAGTGCGTAAAATAAGTTATTTTACGCACTAGTGCGTAAAGTAAATCTGACATATTTTTTGACATTTAGGGCAATGCGTAAAATAATATATTTTACGCACTAGTGTGTAAAATAATTTATTTTACGCACTAGTGCGTAAAGTTATTTAATAATATTTTTGTTTTTTCATATATTTTTCGGTAGTAGAAAAAAATTTGTATGCTACTCATGTGTAAAGTACCCTTTTTTTATTCAATTTCAATTAAATTTTTTTATCAATATTCCCATTCATAAAAAAAAGGTTCACTTTACACACTTGTTGCCTAAATAACTATTTTATCGTCTAAAACCCGTTTAAAAACGATTTTAAAACGCACAATTGTATAAAAATCCGAAATTTCCTCAGGGCGATAGCCAAGGCTTCGGACGAATTTGTCATGTATTTTGAAGCGAAAATTCATTTTAAATTCAACTGTGGAACTGAACCGCTCAGGGCGCAGTGCCCGACACTCCAACTTTCCGATTTCGATAGAGTTGACTAGCTGGTAGTGAATAAGCTGTGCTATAAGTATCTCTACTCTTTTTTTTTATTTAGGTGAATGATTTTTTATTGCAGTAGCACAACCTATATTGCTCGACGAGCGGTGTGTGTGCGAAGATGTTGATTGACACGGTTCTTGAATAGTTAGTTTGGGGAACAGATGTCCTGGGAGCATATTCGCATGTAACAGGCAAGACGTCCATTCGGCAATGCCGATCGTTTCTTCATATGTGACGTGCACGATAGCATTTAGTCAGATGTCGTGACTGTTACATAGAATCAACAAATAAGTCTTCAATTATTTTAACACTTCCTGCATGGCCCTCCGCTCGCTTCGCTCGCTACGGGGGCTCAACGAACCGAAACTAACCAAGTGCTAACCAAAACTAACCCAAAATTTAAAAAAAGTAAAATAAAAATTTTGGGTTAGTTTTGGTTAGCACCTGGTTAGTTTCTATTTGTTGAGCCCCCGTATAGGGAGCGAAGCGAGCGGAGGGCCATGCATGAAGTGTTTAAATAATTGAAGACTTATTTGTTGATTCTATGTAACAGTCACGAGATCCGACTAAATGCTATCGTGCACGTCACATATGAAGAAACGTTCGGCATAGTCGAATGGACATCTTGCCTGTTACATCCGAATATGCGTCCTGGGAGTGAGTTCCACAGTGATGCAGTGCACCAGACAAAGGAGTTCTTGTAAAGCGATGTTCTAAGTGTTTTCAGTTGTACGACGAACCGGTGCGCTCTTGCCGTCTATCGTGACTGTCTGACAGGCGTTGTCAGGGCGGGATAAGGCGGGCCAATTCCTAGGAACATCTGCCGTAAAAGTATCTGTAAAACAGGGATTTCTCGGTCAAATGTTTGCGGTGTTTCAGACTATCCAGATTCCGGGTCAACTCCAGGTCACCGACGAGACGCACAACTCTCTTCTGAACGGAATCCAGTAGCTTTAGGGTGTGCTCTGGCGTGGCACCCCAGATGTGTGAGCAATATTCTAAGCACGGTCTTATTTGCGCTTTGTAAAGCAAGAGCAACTGCTGCGGTGTATACATTTTTTGTTGCGAAATAGCGTACTAAGCTTCTGGGAGGCTGATTTTGCGACGTTAGCAACGTGGTCATGTCAGGACATATTGCTGTTGACCGAGACCCCCAGTAGTCCGATTGAATGAAGATGAAGGGATGGTCGATCCTGCCATAATGATATCATTGCCCGCCGTATGGTAAACGTGGCTGCTTGGATGATTGTTCAATGTGCATTTGCATTCATTCATCGGAATAAAAGAATAAAAGAGACACTCATTCGATTACACTATTCCTTTGTATGTATATATTCGTCAAATATTTCACTTCATACATGGCCCTCCGCTCGCTCCGGGGGCGTAACCAAACAAACCTAACCCAAACTAACCCAAGACATTCCCAAATGAGGAAAAACAAACTAAAAAATATTTGCATTTTCGACTGACAAATTTAAATTTTTTTTTTATTTCCGGCATGCCTTGGGTTAGTTAGGGTTAGTTTTGTTTGGTTGCGCCCCCGAAGCGAGCGGAGGGTCATGCGTGAAGTGGAATATTAAATATACTTCGGATAACTCTCTTAACTGAACTCTCTAAATTAAAATTTTTATTACATAAGAATTCCGAACGTTCTATAAAGAGCGTTTTGGAACATACTTGCTTCAATATTGCCTAACTTTTAATACAAAAATTGAATGCTAGAGAATTTATATGAATTAGCTACGATAAACCGTTTTTTTTCCAAATTAAGCGACGTCACAATGACGTAAATACAAAACCTTTGGGAAACGAACTCTACTTATTACTACAACATATTTATGTAATACATACAACAAATAATATCATAGAATACTATCCTTATTATAAAAATGAGATATTATTATATGACATATTTTGTACTATAAGACTGAAAACTGTAATTAATTTTAACGTCTTAAACTAATCAATATTATCAATAATAATATGGTAAGAATAACCTCGTGCGCCTATGGGAAGGCAAGATTTTTTACGTGCTAGTCCTCTACCCCCTTCAGTCGTTGTTAAGGTTCACTCGCTTGGCGCGCTATAAGTAGATAAGCAATGAGACTACGGAAGCAATATCCGTTAGGAGGGAATTCAAAATATATTGATGACGTCAGATGACTGGAGATGACCGAAGCAGATTCGGCAACGGCCGAGCCCCAAAAATTATCATGCTCAAGTCTATGACGTCATCAAAAGTTTATAGGTCGGTATTTCAAATTCAATGCTACAAAAACTGAATATGAGAACTATGACAATTTAATTGGCGACTGATTTAACAAATAATATGACAAAATAAAATGAAGTCTTATCAAACTGCTTGTCAATTTGATAGCAATTTATTTATAATAGTCCATGAGCTTAAATCAAAACTTATCCTAGTTTTTTTATGTTAAAAGCGTTGCTATCCGGCTGAATAATTCAAAAATTAAAAATTTATATAAGAAGTTAATTTGCTGAGCCACAATGTGTGCTCAAGAGGTCTAAGGGTACGATAAGTTCCAATATATCTTTCATTAAAGAAGTTTGATTTTAAATACATATTATATTAGTGTTAATGGATAATTATTATCTAAAGCATCAAAATATGTTTTTACTTCAAAATTAAGTAAACCAATTTTTCCATTTCGTCATTTAATTTCATAAAAGTAGGGTTAACCTTATCTAGGGTCCATACCACCACATATCATCTCTTTATGCGCGATTTTCGGCGATTTGGGCCTATAAGAAGTTGTCTAAAGCTGTCTCGGACCTGTCTTAGATATGCCTAAAGCTTCTAAAAGCTGTGTTACCTATTTAAATACTCATGATTAATTATTATTTTCAATTTGCATGAGTTGTATGAATAATTGAATTAAATACATTTTCTAGAAATTGATGGTTTGATGTACCAATCAGTAATTGAACTAATATATTGCTTTTGTATTACAACTGGATCTAATACACAATTTAATATTATTTTTTATTTTTAAAGTAAATTGTATAAAACAATTACAACTGTTAAAATACTCTCGGCACTGTTGAGCGTGCCGAAAGTATTTGCGTGCGGATAAGTGCAACTTTCCGCAAAATCATGCTTGTACAAAAAATAATTTACATTTTGCATGGGTGGTATGAATTTAATTAAATATATTTTCCAGAATTTGTTAAATAATAATAAAAAATATAATTAATATTATTTCATATTTCTAATTTAAATTGTACCTGACAACTGTAACTGTTAAAATATTTAAGAATTTCATTAAATTTATTAGAAGGTATTAACCAATTTAAATCATGAACGTATTTCTAAAAAACTGTTTTAGATAAAAAAGCATACATCAAAAGATTAATTATTTTGTTTATATCTCAGGCACATTTTGGGACTGTGGACCTCAGGTACGATTATCCCTACTCACAATTAAATAATTTAAATATATTTTCTGGAATTTGTTGATTTGTAAATATTACGTTGCTCTTTGTATAACAACTAAAACAAAAAAATATATATAACATTATTTTATTTTTCTAATATGAATTGTATATGACTTGACTTAACTATAACTGTTAAAAATCTTTAAGAATTTCATTAAATTTATTAGAAGGTATTAACCAACTCAAATCACGAACGTGTTTGTAAAAAAATGTGTTTGAAAGATATTTTAGATAAAAGGTATCAATTAAATGACCAATTACTAACCCAAACTATCCTTTAAAGAATAAACAAATATTGATCTTAAATTTAAAATATATTATTAAAAATATATATATTCAGCGAAATATTGCTACTTCATTTAAACTATCTACTATGGTTTTATTGCTAATAAAAGTAGAAAATTCAAAAATATATTTAATAAATTATTCATTACTTTTATTACAAGATTTAGGATTATAACATTGATAAAAAAATATTCTTAAAATTTACAACATTATCATCAAAAGAACGGTAATATTAACAACTTTGCTATTATATCAATTTTTACCTTTAGCCAACCATTCTAAAAAGATGGTAAATTCCAGTGAAAGCTTAGGTAAATTACATTGGATTAAAATCTTTGAAAATATATTCAACATCAAGTTTTATACTAAACATCAATCATTGTTTATTGCACGTAAATCAAGCCAAATCGGAATGACTTAGAAGCAATTTACAATAAACCTTGAAATCCTGATGACTCCAGCTCTAAAGGCAACTCCATTAAATCTAATCCTAAGGATTTCGAGATCCAGAAGTACTCGATCTAGCCAATAAAATGTATCCAATTTTGATAAGCACTACTAAAACAAAAGGAGCTGTTCTTACCAGTGGTAATTATCGCGACAGACTTCCACTTCATGTCGACGACGACCCTCGCAAATCCACCGGCAATTTCAGTTACGGAGGGACTTAGCTGGATCGTGCCTTCTTCTCGGGACGTCTGGAAAAGGATGGTTATTTGAACGCATTACATTTTGTCTAGCTGCTTACTTTAGTTAGTCTTCGTTACGATTGTGTTCGTGATGTTGTCATATGTTGAAAATTAAATTAAAATTTATTTGTTGTGGTTGCACATGCAACGAATATTATGAAGATAATGCCTTCAGATGATACAGAAGTTTTCATTCGATCGGATTGAAATCCGAATCTTTTCAATTAAAAATATCCGAACTACTTCAAACGTGGTGCGGTTCAAAGTTTACCCCCCAAAAAAATAAAACTTACGCCTGGACAGTTCCACGAGCGAAGGGTTGAATTGAAATATTCGGCGAGCTGCCCGGCCGACGCGCAAACTTCTGGATGAAAAGTGCCTACAACTAATCTGGAACTGGCCGACACGACGTGTAGAAGTTTCTGATGGCTTTCGCATGTATCTGGAACAAAAAGGGAATAATATAGATACCATTAACGAGGGGGCGAGATACATTAGTTTAGCCGAGCGTTAAGTGGTATGTTTTGATTGAGGGCGCGCAAAGAAATATTATTGCATGTTTTAATATTAAAACGCCAAATGTTTCTTTTGTTGAAAGTTTATCATCTTAGCAAGCACAAAGAGACAAATGCTTGCTGTTCATTCAGGTCACTTATGATAGCAATTATTCCAACACGGAACACTTACTAGCTCTCATAAATACACTACTAATTCAAAATTTGCATTTCACCCTTTGTCTGCACGCTGTAAAGTTATAAACATTGTGAGTAGTTTTGCTCATTTTACAAGCTTGTCGAATACCCGTAAAATACAAAAAAATACTCACAATATTTATAATTTTACAAGAGCATGAGATACTAT
This sequence comes from Pissodes strobi, assembly GCA_016904865.1. Classification (NCBI taxonomy): domain Eukaryota; kingdom Metazoa; phylum Arthropoda; class Insecta; order Coleoptera; family Curculionidae; genus Pissodes; species Pissodes strobi. The sequence goes on from MU184757.1 coordinate 9,718, forward strand.
TTCATATGTTTAACAAAAAAGTAAATTGAGAGGAGGTGCTCTCATCAACACACTATTAATATAAAATTTGCTTGCTATAAAATTATAAAAATTATGAGTAGTGTTTGCTCATTGGTGAGCAAATGAGCAAAAGTTATAATCTTATAGGAAGCAGACTGATGGTAAAGTGCAAATTTTAAATTAGTAGTGTATTGATGAGAGCACCTCCTTCCATTTTTGTAGCGAGCAGAAAGAGGGTGGAAAGCAAATTTTAAATTAGTAGGGTATTGATGAGAGCACCTCCTCTCAATTTACATTAATATTTTACCTCATTTCTATAAAGATATTAAACATTTTCACTATATATGAAACCCGACCAACGACCGATTGCACGCCGATATTAACCACGAAGTTCCGGCTGTTCACATTTCGAGAAGCTTCACGATGATTAATCTAATTTTGAACTAGATTTTTAAGCATTTAACCAGACACTCGTTATGGCGGGGGCGGCAACCTGCCTTTAAACCGGCATTTTCTAGAACGAAGCCGTCAAGGGAGCCGGCAAGGATTAATCTCGGCGATGGCAACATGTGGGCCTTTGGCTGATTTACTGTGCCAATTACGGACGTAATGGGATTCGCTCGTTACGTTTGATACGAAATACACCGGCTCGCAAGAACTTACCTTGATGTGTTTAAGGAAAAAAGCCAAAACTGAGATAATCAGCTAAATAAATTTCGAATTCCGTAAAACCATTTTAAATCCCATGAACAAATTTCAATTATTCTAGTTTGTTTTAAGAAAATAGGTAGGTATAGTGTAGGCATGTCAGACCAGCTTCCGCTCTTTCCCAAAAACAGCAAAAGAGGCAGTAAAACAGACAATACAAAAAAACAGCCGAAACAAGTAGCAAAAACAACGAAACATTTATTGTCTGTTTTTGGTGTCTGTTTTGCTGTTTTTATTGTCTGTTTTGCTGTTTTTTGGGAAAAAGCGGGAGCTGGTCTAAAGGTGGCTTCCCACGGCCTGTATTAGGACAGGTCGGACTCGCGCCGCGGACAAGCATTGGTAAAGCACGGATCGGGCTTGGCCGCGCGTCAGGTCTTCCCACGGCCTGCATGAGCCTGTTCTTTATGAGATTGATTGAAGTTAGAGTTCAATTTAAACATAATAAAAATATCGCGTGAAAGAAAAAGAGTGGCAGTTGGTGTCCCAGCTATTGATTTGTTTAGTAGCCCATATTTATTCAACAAGAACGGGTGGATGTCACCATTATATAAAGGTCGAAAGCTTTAATTACTAGATTTTGAGTAATGTATGAGTAACAGAAGGCTCGTAACTACTTTTACAAATTTAAACGTATACTTACTAGCAAAGACAGAAGTCTAAACTTTAGAATGAAATACGCTAGATGCTATGTGTTGTCCGTACTATTTTATGGTATGGGAATGTGGATACTAAAATCAATGTCGATAATTAAGTTAGAAGCGTTTGAAATGTGGACTTATCGCCGAATGATAAAGGTACCATGGGTTGATAGAGTTACGAATGAGGAGATTTTGAGAAGAGTCGGGAAAGACAGAGACATTTTCTTGCATATAAAAATGCGAAAAACGGCTTATTTTGGACATCTATTCAGAAACCCAAAATATCGACTTCTCCAATTGATCCTCGAAGGTAAAATAGAGGACAAGCATGGAGTGGGAAGGAAACAAATGTACTGGCTTAGAAACTTAAGAGAATGGACGGATCTCAGGACTATTGGGGACCTTGTACGTACTGCAGTGGCTAGGGGTCGCCATTTTCTTGACAACTTCTTGATCTTGTCCTGATTTCAAGACAAGATCAAGACAAGAAATGATCCTGGTTTTTCAAGACAAGACAAGAAATTACTTCTCAAGCTCAAGATTTCTTGGCAAGAAATCAAGAAAATCTTGAAATTTCCTGAAAATATAAAATTAAAAAAAAAAAACTCATCTGTTTGCTAGTTTATTGGAAAAAAAAACAAGGCACTGAAACATTTTTAATGAAAGGATGAAAAAATTATTATGTAAAAAATAAGATTTTTATTTCCAAACTTTTTTTTATCATATTTGGGTATGTTATGACCTAAGGTATCGGCACCAAAAAGTATTTTGCAAAGCGAGTCTACTTCAGTGGCAGCCTGGCCCGGACTGGGCCATCGGGCGATCGCCCGGCGGGCTGGTCCTAAAAATGGGCCGGTCGCTTTGCCCAAAAAAAAAATTAGAAACGTTAAAAAGTTAAAAACTCAAAGCAGCCACTATCCAGACGCTGCATACGCTATTTTTTTTTCTTTTTATGGCAGTGGCACACACATTAAAGGTAGATCCTATGGCGCTCGACGAGCGGTGTGTGTGTGAAGATGTTGATTGACACGGTCTTGAATATTTGTAGGTTGTAATTAGTGGGAAACAGATGTCCTGGAAGTGAGTTCCACAGTGATGCAGTGCGCCAGACAAAGGAGTTCTGGTAAAGCGATATTCTAGGTGTTTCTAGTTGTACAACGAACTGGTGCGCTCCTGCCGTCTGTCGGGCCTGCCTGACAGGAGTTGCCAGGGGCGGGATTATGTGGGCCAAATCCTGGGAACATCTGCCGTGAAAGTATCTGTAAAACAGAGACATCTCGGCCACATGTCTGCGATGTTCCAGACTATCCAGATTCCGGGTCAACTCCGGATCGCCGACGAGACGCACAGCCCTCTTCTGAATGGAATCCAGCAGCTTTAGGGTATGCTTTGGTGCGGCACCCCAGATATGTGAGCAATATTCTAAGCACGGTCTTATTTGCGCTTTGTACAGCTAGAGCAACTGCTGCGGTGTATAGAGTTTTTTGTTGCGAAATAGCGCACCAAGCTTCTGGGAGGCTGATTTTGCGATGTTAGCAACATGGTCATGCCATGACATATTGCTGTTGACCGGGACACCCAGCAGCCCGATTGACGAGGATGAAGGAATGGTCGATCCTGATAATGATGTCAGGGCCCGCTGTATTGGCCCTCTTAGTAAACGTTGCTGCTTGGGTCTTTGCTGCATTGAACTGGACCAAATTTCGGTCGCCCCAAGTTTAAACTTTTTCCAGGTCTTGATTAATTGCTGTAATCTGCTCCTGTCTGCGGTGATGAGTCTCAGTCGCTGGTAAGGGTTTTTCTGATCTAAAGTGGGAGACAAGGGTACTGTCATCTGCAAAACTGTAAACAGGATTATTCGTTTCGATCAGCAGGTCATTAATATAGATGAGGAACAGAGTTGGTGAAAGTATTGCGCCCTGAGGCACGCCCGCGTTGATGGTGAATGTGTCCGAGATGTGTCCATCGACTGCAATATGTAGGGATCGGTTCTTAAGGAAACTGGCCAGCCAGCTGCAGAGAGAGGCGGGCAGTCCCAAGGATGGCAGTTTGTTGAGCAGTCCGTCATGCCAAACTCTGTCGAATGCCTTTGAAGTATCCAACGCAATCGCTCGAGACTCTCCGTAGTTTTCAATTGCCCTACTCCATATGTGAGTGACATAGGCCAATATATCTCCTGTCGATCTCTCTTTGCGAAAGCCGTATTGATTATCGCTGATTATTCTGTTGCTCTCAAGGTACTTGAGTAGTTGCTGGTTGACTACACGTTCCATGACTTTGGAGATTATTGGAAGCAAGGCAATCGGGCGTTAGTTTGAGAGCGTGGTTTTCTTGCCTTTTTTGGAACAGGTTGCACTCGAGTGACTTTCCAAGAGGATGGGTAAATCCCTTTTCTGTAAGAAAGAGAAAAAAGCCTGGAAAAAACGGGTGTTAGTTCGTTGGCGCAGTTCTTTAGCACGATGGCAGGTATTCCGTCAGGTCCTGATGTCTTTTGCGTATCTAGTTCTTTAAGGATTTTGCGAATATCACGATGAGAAAACTTCACTTCTGCCATGGTGGTGTTGATGTTCGGTATAGTGGGGAGAGTCTTGCTTTGGGGCACGTCTAAGGTAGAGTGCGATGAAAAGATTTTGGCGAGCATGTTTGCTTTTTCTTTGGCTGTAGTCGCCGTGATGCCACGTTCGTCCGTCAAAGGTGGGAGAGACGTTTTTGTAAAGTTGTTACTTACTGCCTTTGCTACCGACCAGAAATTCCTGGAGCCACTGGGGCATTGCAAAAGTTTATTCCTGATCCTTTGATTGTGTTTGTCCTTAGTTTTGTCGATCACACGCTTGCACTCGTTTCTCGCTTCGATAAAATAATTGCGATTTTCAGCTGTCTGATTTTGCTGCCAGTACTTATAGGCTTGCTGTTTCCTTCCTACAGCTCTTTCGCATCTTTTGTCGAACCAGGGCTTTCCTTTTGATGGTAACTTGATGGAATTTGGGATGTATGCTTCCATTCCTGAGGAGATTACTTGCATGATCTCTTCGCAGCAGTCTGACGGGTCGTCAGTGGCAAAGCAGACGTCGAGCCAAGGAAAATCTAGGTAAAACTGCCTCAGATCGTCCCAGTTTGCAGAATTGTAATGCCAGATTTTGCGAGGCAATGGTGGATCCTTCTGTATGAGTGGCAATTCACAAACCGTTGTAATAAGTTTGTGGTCGGAGATACCTAATGGCGGACCAACTGTAACCTTGTACTGGTCAGGATTGGTGGTCAGAAAAAGATCCAGGAGGGCGGCGAATTCGCCCCTCTCTGAGATTCGAGTTGGTTCGTC
>MU184757.1:14392-115683 GCA_016904865.1 Pissodes strobi
TTCCGAACTTATATCTAAATCGGGTATGTAAGTCGTAACCAGGATAGAGGTAGTTCACTGTTGTTGTTGTAGAACATACTTGTGTTTCTGTAAGGGCTAATATGTGTGGTCTATTTGCTTGTAGATGTTGGTGTACCGAATTTATGTTTGTATTTAGGCCTCTTATGTTGCAGAAATCTATTCTAAATTGGTTCGGTATCTTTGCTGTCTGTGAAATGCGAAATGAAGGGCTCCCAGGGCCACCCAGCGTCCGGAGATCCGAATGGCCGGGGAGTTTACCTCCGGAATATTTTGATCCTGGAAGCACCATCATGTCCATATATTCCTACTGTGAAACCCGGGATCACCAGCGCGGAAGCGGAACGTGATTTGGGAAAACCACTTAACGCTCCCCAATTCTGGTGGGGTGGTCTTTCACCGGACGATGCGAGTAGGCTTATGCATCTACCACCTAGGGCCGCTTCCACTCGAAGCATCGGGCTGTGTTAGCCGCAACAGTGTTTTTAAAATGTTCTTTCAAAAATCTGCTGAGACAGTTTTAAATGAACCAAATGTGAATGTACAGGGTGGCTCAAATTCGTGTCTATGTATGGGGAACTCGAAAACCGTAAGAGATAAAGTCGGTCAAATTAAGGTAAAATTTAAGTGCTTAACAATATGCCGTTTAGAAAGTTTTAAAATTCCGAGTATTTACGGAGATATCCGGAAAAAACGAAATTTTGAAAAATCGCTTTATTTTTTTTCCTGGGCTTACTTAAAAACGGATTTCAAATCACTTGCACTTTTGCATTGTCACTGTTTCCGCTCTATCCAATGATGATATCCAGTTTGAAATCCGACGTTTCGTCTTCAAGGGATCATCATACATTTCAGGAAGGGACGTCAAGTGAAGTTTCAAGTGTGAATAAACATGAGGGTCATGAGGACGCTAAGGAAGAGTAATAAGACTTAGAAGAAACAACTGAAAAACAAGTTCCTTCCGCTAGTTGTTATGAAGGTGATATTGCTGTTGCTTGCACCAAGGCTACAGATAAGGACAACACGGTAACAAACGAACAAGAAACTGAAACTGAAAATTCATTCCATTTTACAAAACCTAATGATAAAGAATTGGAAATATTTTTAAGGGGTCATCCAGTTCAATCAACATTATATTATGGCGGTTCTAAAAAGTATAATACGAACTTATTATACTATAAGAAATCGGGTTCTAAAAGACCATGGATGAGTTACCAGAAATGTAAAGATTTTGTTTTTCTTAGATATGTTTGGCATTTTCTAATGAGTCACAATATTTGCTAGTCGTGTACATTATTCTATAAAGCACGTATACACGAGATTAAATGAGCACGAGTTAAGCAAGAGACATTACCTGAGCACCAAATCATACATACTTTATAGCAAGAAGAAGAATATAGGTACATTGTCTATTTTCAGTATTTTCAACTGCGGCGTCCGAAAGAAGACAAAAAATGAAAAAAAAAATAGGCAAGCGTTATATAGAATTATTGAGGCAATAAAATTAATAGGTAAAAAGGGTTTAAGTTACAGGGGCGATACTAAAAATTGTTGCGCACACATATTGAGAAATGTGCCAAAAAGAGTCAACAACTTCGTAATAATTACACTCAAGATCAGAATTTAAAAAATATAGGTAGGGGACATTTTGTGACATTTTTATCAAAAAATACTTTAAATTCTATAATAAGAGGTCTATCAAAACTTATTAAATTGAAAATTGCTGAACAAGTCAAAAGTGCTAAAATCTACTCACTACAAATTGACACAACACAAGACATAAATGTTGTAGATCAGATTATTTGTAGATATGTAGCTGAAAATGAAGTTAACGAGCGATTAATTGGACTGATTAACTGCACTTCTAGCAAGGGTAAAGATCTTTATGAAATTGTTGCGAATTCTCTAAAAGAACTGGGTTTAGAAATATTAGATTGTGTTGGAAAATCTACGGATGATGCTAATATGCAATGCCAATATAATGGCTTTACGGCATGGTTCCTTGAAAACTCACAGGGTCAAATCCACGTTTGGTGCCATACACATGTTTTAAACTTAGTTTTGTCCGATATTACTAAACTTACGGTTCCTGCAATTTCGTTGTTCGGATTAATAAATAAAATAAATATGAATGCCCAAAGGAAATAAATATGTAAAAATTGGCAAAAATCATTTGAAAGGAGTCGGAATATTGACTATTAAAAAGTCAGGTCAATACGAACAAAATTAAAATTGATACTGTAATTTTGGTAAACTTGTGGGCTAAATTAAATTGGATAATTTTTTAATATCTGATGACTTTTTATTGGCAAAGGATTTTTGTTATCATTTTTCTATATGTTATGACTTAAGATATTAGAATCAAAAAGAACTTTGCTAAGCTGATCTACTTCAGTGGCGTACAGAAATTTTAAATTTAAGAAAAAAAATCACCTTAAAAATGCTTGCCTGTTCTCTCCACTGAGAGCCGCTTGCTCCGGCTCCAGCACAAGTGCTAGTTTAGTGACTCTAACGAAGCTGAAAAACCCTTTGGCAAAGTCAAGTTAAAGCTTTACAATCTGCAAGAGCTTTTTACTGTTTTATTGTATGTATGTACTAACCATTTTCATTTATAGATTTGTTCGTTCTTGACAACGGGGACAGATTTGCCTCAAAACGTAGACCGTTTTTCCAGTTTCCTTTAGGTTTTTCAGATTCGTTAGGGTCACTAAAATAGCACTTGTGCGGTTTATACCTTGGAGCCAGAGCAAGCGGCTCTAAGTGAAGAAAACATTTGTAAGGTCCACAACAATACAGAACATATCTACCAGGAAAAAATTAATTTGTCAACACATATGAAGCGACGAAATGTAAAACAATACTATCCTGACCGCGTGACCCTCGATTCCAGGCATAAAGCATAAACATCATATCAACCAATCTCATCCCGACTTTTAAACAGGGGTTTCCCTCTTGTCAAGGGATCAAGAAACGACTTTTAAAGGGGGGTTACCCTTTTGTCAAGATGTCAAGAATTTTCAAGATTTCTTGAGTCAAGACAAGACACCAACTCTCAAGAAATCATCAAGACAAGATTTTTTTTATTTCTTGAAAAAATTTGATGACAAGACAAGAAATCTTGTCTTGAGAAGCGATCCCTAGTGGTGGACAGGGTTACTGGGAAGGCAGTTGAAGAAGAAGAAGAATAAGTAATAGATACCTCACACTCTCACACCACAAGGGTGCAATTAAATGATGCATGTGCGTAAATTTACATCAGCGTAACCGCGTTCTGCGATCTGATTGGTTATAGCAGGGCACGTGGTATACCAATACCTCCTACAACTAGACCAACTAGCTGATATTGAAATTAGCAGTGACGTCATGAAAAGTGGTCCATACTTTTTTGCCATAAGAAAAGCATTAAGAGGAGCCAAGAGATGCCCTGTAAAAGTATTGTTTATTTTATCGCGTCTACTTCCGTATTTAACGTTGATTGCCACGCTGGGCGACTGGAATGTCAATTCCCATCTCGACGTCATGTATCCGGAGCTGCCAGATTGGGCGCTTTATCACAATTTGAGCTACTTGCTATTTGCCACAAATTATTTTTCAAAGAAACGTAAAATATTCGTCTTGGATTCCAAGATTACAATTAACAATATATTAGATACTTAATGTAAAAGTTTGCTTTGGTATATTATGGTATAGTTATATTAAATATAAATAAATATTTAAAATCCGAAAAGTAAATATATAAAAACCGAAAAGTGAAGCAATAACGGAATCAAAACCTTTAAGAAAATAAACATTGCTAGCTAATAACCTAATTATTTTGTATAAATATTTAGTTCCATTTAAAAACATAATTTCAAATGTCGTTCAATAAAAGTCCAACTAAATATACGTTAATAGTTTACATCCCAAATAATGTATGAAACTAACTCTAAATCTGGCAACACTGCCTCAGTGCCTTCTGTCAGTTGGCGTAATGGCGTACTTTCGACCGGCTTCTTAATTATTGTTCTGTTCGATTTTGATTGTTTTTCTGTTAATTTCTTTACACTTTCGTGTGTGTAAATTTATGTGAACAATGCTGTGCGGTGGAAACTCGCCGAAAAGATCTAAAGTTCATGTTTTTAGCTTTCCAAAATGTTTGGAGTTGACCTGTTGCGTTCGTGTAATAAGAGTTTATTTTGTGCTTGTTCAATGTTGTCAGCAAGTTTATAAAATTTGTTCCTGTTAGCTAATTTTGGAGTAAGTAATATTTAGTGTAATTATGCCTCATAAAGGCTGTAATGCAATGTTTGCTATATGCCCTCAGTGGTCAAAAAACTTCATGAACTAAAACGAGACAAAATATTAAAACATGGATATTCCCGTAGTTTAAAGGCCCCTTTTCCATCATTTATAAAAAAGCAAAATGTTAAATTGGCTCTCAAAATATTTAATCCTTTTATTATAGAGGCTCTGAAAGGTTTTCTCTCGGGTTTTCTTAATAATTCGTCACATTCACAAGACACAGCAGAGGATCTGAAATGCCAGTTAATCACTTATTTAAGTAGATATTGCTGTCATATTGTTTTAAAAAAATAGTTGTGAATTTTGTAAAGAAAATTTAACTTTAAATGAACCTTGTGTTGTAGAAGATTCTTACAATTTCATTAATTCCTTAAGTCGTGGGGCTCTTTTATAGCCTCGTGAACGTAGTTTCAACAGCCTATATTATATTTAAAAAACTGATTAATGAGTTCGAAGACACATTTTTAGATATTTACGATAAAAAGTCTTTTCTTTGTGAGCTGTTGTTAAACTATCTAAATCAAAACAGCCTTTTGACTCATTTTGAAAATTGCAAAAATCACCTGAAAATTGATGTTTCAAAAATTTTTCATTGCAGCATTTCAAATACACTTCTTTCTTAATAATAATTATTGTTCTAAACATAATCATAATATTTTGAGTAAAAGGAAAAAAGGAAACTGGAGACTTTTAATAAATAAATATTAGACCCCAATAATATACCGAGTAATATACCAAATATAACATAAAAAAGCAATAATTTGAAACCTGTATAAATCTTTCATGTTTTATCATAAATATTTGAAGATTGCAAGGTTCTTTGGATGGAGAAAACCGAGGAGAAAACGCACTACCAAATTTGACATTACTATTACCCAAGCTATAGTGATATTTTACCGGGGCATCTAGTTTCAGTTTATCAAAATAGGTAGATTCTATTTTGATAAACTGGATATTCAATGGTTTTTGCTTTGAAATTTCGTTTTCTTTTAACAAAAATCGAATGGGGCACGTTTAAAGGCTGTTCATGACTTGCAGCCTTGTTTTAGCCGGAAGCTCTTAAATATTATTTATGTAGGTATGCAGAAAAAGGTAAGTAAACTGCAATTTCATATTTGATTTAAAAAAAATGAGTAATACACATTATCAGTCATGATAGTCGTACTTAAAGTAATATCAGCTTGTAGGAGGTATTGTATTAGGCCAATTACGTTTCAAACTACATATATAAAAAGATACATTTACAAAACACAAGTTTTTGTTATATTTTTTCGAGATTTTTGCATCTAAAATGTCTACTTAACTGTGAAATTTTAAAAGAAATTGCACATTTCAATATACGCCTGTAAATAAGTTAAGACCACTTTGGATGACGTCACGCGTAAGCCGTCTGGCCTTGTTGTAGGAGGTATTGGGTATACGCGGCGCCATGTTTTTTGCGCTGTCAAAATTACGCCGGAGATACGCGGAAAAGTTGGATTTTGTTCAACTTTTCAGAGTAAAAGCTGACAGCGGCTGTCATTTTCAGAATTCGGGCTTGTTTTGCCCGATCTGATTTGTTTAAATATATTATATTATTACCTATGCATCTAATGATAAATTACAGAAGTGTTTTAGTTGATTAATTTGTACTAGTTTTTGTTGCCTTCTCATCTATAAGGGAACTATGGACGGGATAAATAATTATTAATATAACTAGGTATTTATCCTTTCATGTTCTAATTTTTCTTACATTACGTAAAGCTGGTTCATTTTTTGCCGATATGCGTTTTTATCGGCAAGAGAACATCTAAGCTTAACAACTAATGTCCCTATTGTATAGAATAGAGAAGTAATTCATTATCCATATTTGCCATTGTTACTTTTTGGTTATGTTTATCATAATATGTTGACATGACTCCAAAACGCTTACGCTTAACATTCTTACATTAGGACGTTACGTTAAAACGCGCGTAAAATACGTTACGCCGACGATACGCACATGAGGACCCACAATAAAACTGTTGGAGGCAGCTAAATATTTAGCAGCACACTTGCTGTGAATCACCGATAGCAACAACAGACGAACAGACGCCGACAGGTTGCGACAGGTCAGGCCAGGGCGCGCCTTTGAAGTTACCGACTTGCAACGGATTGGACGCACCATCACGGATCTTTCCGGGCGACCTCCGACGGCACCCTTCCCACGGCGTGTTGGCCCTAGCTGGCGCGGCCCGGCCTACGATATCACGGGCCGTGGGAAGCCACCATAACATGCCTATATTATACCTAATTATTAGAACGAGCGCCAAATTTTCGTTCTTTCCTATTATTTAATGGCTAGAAAGATTTTTAGAACCTGCCTTTAGTCCTCATTTATGTATAATTGACTTCTTCTGGTGGCTTGGATAATTATAACACCTCCTTTGCTATCGATCGTATATATCCGAAAAAGAAAGCTTCAATAAGTTAATTAATATACTTAGAAACCTTTTATTCCGAAGTTAGCGAACCTTATACGGGCCAAACTATTCCGTGCTGCTACACTAATTCGCAATTTAACGGCCAAACTTATTAATCGTAGCCATGGACCGAAGGGGAAATTGAATTAGAAAAAAGAATAATATAATTTTTGTCCGAAAGGCTTTCTGTTGGGTCATTAAAAGTTCTGTTTAGTTTAATAATTGGATATTTTTACGCGTCCAAATAAAAATCCCCAAAATTCGCAAAACAATTATTCCATATAAATTTTATCAACATTTCAAATCGTTCCGTTTTAATTAAGGCAAATCGAATACAAAGTAAAACCTCTTTCAATTTCGGACCGTTTTCCGAAAGGCTAAGGGGATTTTCAGAAGGCTAAGCCTTTAAACCGATATGCGCGCCATTTTATACAATATATAGAACTTACCCATTTTAAAATGATTTTATCCATAAAACTGATAAGAAATATGCCAGTAAGCAGCGTATTTTTTATCATTATAAATCTTAGTAGAGTATCTAAGACGCACCCAAAACTTCCCCTTCCATTGTATGACCTTGACAGACCTCCATCCCCTTGATATTTCGAGATGCTCGTGATATGTGTCCTTGAATAATCTTAAATTCGCCCTCTGCCAGTTCACCTTGAGTACCCTTGACATTGTATATTCATCTTTAAATAATCTCGGGAGCCCTTGCTATTATATGTCTTCTGTGTGTAAATATATCTACAGGCTGAGCATCCAGCATAGGAGTGGGCCTCTGCTGTGACTTCAGTTAACATCTTACTGCTGCTATCCGGTTAGATTTAGCTTCAAATACAACAAAGTTCACTAATGGGCTAGTGGTTATTATCGTTGAATGTTGATTGCTGAGAACATGGGCTCGATACCCATAATACTCCAAGACTTTTAGTAATTTTAGAAAATATTTAGGTATTACATTAATCCGAGGATGGCTCTGTGACGTCGGTAGAGGATATACAGGGTGTCTCACGGTAAATGGTACCTTAGACGTTTCTGGAGAATCACTTAAACGTATCATTCTGAGAATTTGGTCATTTACATAAGCGGATATGCTGTACCTTGCTAAAATATTTTCGACAATGCAGTGTTGCCGCTTCTACTAAAAAGTAGAAGCAACTGTAAAATTTTAAATGGAACATCCTGTATAATATTGCATATTTGAATTTTGCGGAGAATTCTAGACAGATTTTATGAATACTGTCCTCTACCTATCTCCAACTGTTTTTAAAATATTGACAGTTAAAAATCGACCATTTACCAAGTTTGGCAGCCTGTAAAATCTAAAGGGCTAAAGATAGAGCGAAATAGTTTCCACTTTCCCGTCTTGGTTTTTCACAAGCTATTGTTGGGCACTAATTTTAGATTTAACCAGAGGTGAAATTTAACCGGAGGTTCTTAACCTTTGGTTAAATATAAAATTAGTGTCAAACGATAGCTTATGAAAACCAAGGTAGTAAGTGCAAACCATTTTGCACATATCTTTAGTAGTTTAGAATTTACAGGCTGTCAAACTTCGTAAATGGTCGATTTTCAACTGTCAATATTTCAAAAACAGTTGGAGATAGGTATAGGACATTATTCATAAAATATGTCTAGAATTCTTCGCAAAATCCAAATATGCAATAATATATATATATTTAAAATTTTACAGTTGCTACTACTTTTTAGTAGAAGAGGCAACACTGCATTGTTGAAAATATTTTAGCAAGGTAGAGGGTATCTGCTTATGTAAATGGCCAAATTTTCAGATCCGCTGAGTGATTATCTTGAAACGTTTAGAGACACCTAATAGCTAAATATTTAGCTCAAATTAAGACCGAAAATATTGCAGATGTTCAACAAGGGTGGTAATGATGATCGACCTGGCCTTATTCATCTGCAAACTATAGAAGATACCACGTGGTTGAAAAATGGCAATTGACAAATTACCTCTGCCAAAATTGACAGCTAACATAACCCGGAAGAAAATCCGGTCCAAGTTAGAGGTACGCGATACGGGTTCGCGCGACCAGGCAGGGTTTCTAATGCGTCAGAAGATCGCGAGATGGCGGGAATATGGTTGGTCGCAGGAGGCATGCGCGAGATACCACGCCCTTAAATATACCATAGTTCAAGTCGGCGGCGGCGTCGATCTTAAGATCGGGGCGTCGACGAAAATAACGTGCTATTTTTGATTCATTATGTACTTTAGTAGTATATTTAAGCCGTAACCTAATCTCCTTCTTTTCTGACCCTAGATATGGTGACCTTGAGCTAGATTCTTCCACCTTGACCTGGGGCTGCTCGTGACTTTATGTGTCCTTATATAACCTCGACTTAGACTTCTGACAGTTAAACTCGTGTCAGCTAAACTTGACATTTCATGCCTCGAATTACTTAGGGAATAAATATGTGTCCTTAGATGATCTTTACTTGCTCCAAATAAAGGATGCACTGGTGATCGACTGGAAATAACGTGCTATTTTTGAATCATTATATAATTTAATAGTGTATTTAAAACGTAACCTAATTCCCCCTTTTCCGATCTCAGCATCTGGCGATCTTGAGCTAGATTTTCCAAACCTTTGACCTGGGGCTACCCGTGACTTTATAGGTCTGTTCTAGCACCGATTTCAAACGGTTTCAAACCGTCCGGAGTTTGCGCATAACGATATAAGCGTCGCTTATATGGCTATGCGCAAACTCCGTACGGTTTGGAACCGTTTGAAATCGCTGCTAGAACAAACCTTATGTATCCTTGAATAACCTCAACTTAGAATTCTGCCATTTGATCTCGTGTCAGCTAAACTTGACATTTCGTGCCTGGAATTACCCGTGTGTCCTTGGATGATCTTTAGTGGGTCCAAACGAGGGATGAACCGTTGATTGGCCATTTGGGTGTAAGGAAATAACCTTCTATTTTTGAATCGTTATATACTTTAGTAGTGTATTTAAGCCGTATCCTTATCTCCCCCATCTTGTGACCTTGAGCTAGACCTTCCACCTCCTTAAATAACTCATTTATATGCTCCCCTACAGAGAAATACACTTTAAAAATGAAAATGTTGCTTGTGGTTTCGTCTTGCGTGAAAACTACTTATAATATTATTATATTAATCATTATCTTCGATATTAGGCACCGTGAGCAACTGTCACTTATGTTCCGTATGTCTAAATTTAGTTCAGGCGACTAGATGCTTATTCTAACAACTTAACTTAATGTTGCTAAAAATTTAGCGCACAGAGTCTTCAACGGAAAGTTTCCACAACGGAGTCATAAAAGGGTGTTTAAAGATTCATCCAGAAAACAAGAGATTGTAAAAGTTTGAATCGCTCGATCTCTGAATAATAAAACTTTGATTGTTTAAGGTAATTTGAAACAAAAGGTAAATAACCCGCGGCTTGCAATAACGTGAAGGGAGGAAATAGCATTACAATTTAACTTTGGCGAATGAAAACATCTGGAAATCATAGATATGAAAGTCTCAGACAATGTTATGGCGAAACAAACTATTAAGCTCTGTCATCAGTCTTTAATTTGTATGTTTGCCCAAAGTTGGAATCTCATTTTCGCATACCTAATATGTTTGCTTCCGAGTTCTACAACTGTTTAAAAACATACTTCTGCTATGTAATCTAGCTAATTATTTAAGTGTCTTTTAGCACTGTATTATACTTTAGGCGGGTATGTCCCAAGGGCCTGCGTTCCCATGAACTGTAGACCAGTGGTTGAGCAGAATAAGAGGGAGATAAAGTCTGACGGACCGATGGTCCGCTTGACTATTTATATGATAAAATCTGTTCACCATTGCAACTTTAAGGCTCATAATTGCCTACTCTGCTCGCTCGCGTTGTTTATAATTCGCCTTAAATGTTTACATAATATTTTCAAAGTTCAGGCTCAAACTTGATTAGTAGTTCACGATACAATGGAGAATCAATGAGACAAATAGGTTCTGGGACTGCTACTGCTGCCTCTATATTTTACATTCAAGCGGAAGACGGGACCTGATGCGAAATCAATAAATTGGTTAAAAGCGATTTAAATTAAACTACTGCTGCTATTCGCAATACACTAGTTCGAATGCAATGGACGCGTTCTCGTGTATAAATCACGGAAGGGGTCTCCGATCAGAGATGCAACAATGAATTATTTATGTTTAGAATATCTCCATCTAGAATCCTAATTTAATTAATGTTTAAAAGTATTTACATGATGCATCAGTTTGCCAATAGGTCCAGGTTATTTAAGACATGACCGGTACGTTCCCCTGATCTCGCCTCTAGTGTCTATAATACCGAACCACCGAAACTTTCGTAAAAATTAAACTTAACATAAATCTTTTGCACGTGCTGGTGGAAAATTGATTTTTGTTGACCTCAGGTTTAACATTGAATGCTCGAGCGCTAATCATCCGTCGAAGCGTCTTGAAAACGTACGGCCGCAGGATTTCAGAGATTCGATATCGCAGGATGTTGGAAATTGACGCTTTCATCCTGTGTTGTATTCGCGTCTCCGGCGACGATAAAAATAGACTTCGTATTTTTTACCGTAAATCTATATTTTATACTATTTGGGATTATTATTTTGAAGGGTTATCGAACATCATCTTGTATATATGTCTGAATCAGTAGAGTATTTAAGACGCACCACAACTTCCCCCCTTCTTCCGTCATTGCGATCGTATGACCTTGAGCCAGACCCCCCTCACTTCGTTGACCTCTTGGAACGCCCATGACATAATGTGTCCTTAAATGATCTTGACTTAGTCTTCTGTCAGTTGATCTTGAGTTCCCTTGATATTGTATTGCTATTCTTCAATGACCTTGAGTGCTCTTAAATGATCTTAAGTTGATTCAAACGAGGGATCCCTCCTGAATGCCCATTCATATGTACCGAACGTATTTATTTAATTAATATTTAATTGCCTTATTATTAACGTTTTTTTTTTCTTTTACAAGTATATTGCATGCTCCCTTTTGTCAATTTTATATTGATCGTTTTTCTCGGCCTGTGTGTCTAATCTTTGCTGATACATTTAAATAAATCTAGCGGTTCTTGTCTTGTTAACTACTATTTTCTTCCTTTTTTATTTTATTACTATTTTTCACATATTCTACTGCTTCTTTGTCAATTTTTTAGCCTCCTTATTTTTTTCTGTCTTTTGGAATAAGGTACTTAATTAGGTGTATGTCTTTAAAGGCTTTAGCAACCTGTTTCTTTCTCTTTTTGGTTAAAGTTTCTTATTTATCTACTCTTTCTTAGATTTTCTTATGTTTTCCTTCTTTCAATTTTTGTTGTGAGGTGTTAAATTAAATTTTATTTCTTTATATTTTCACTCGCTTTATTAATTATTGTCTATATATTTTTTTAATTAATATTTCTTTTATTTTCTACTCTTTTCTACGATTTTCTTATGATTTTAATTCTTCCTTTAATTTTTTTATGTTCTGTTCTTTGTGAGGAGTTTAAATAAATCTCGTCTATTGCTTGTTAATTAATTGTTTAATATTTCCTGATATGTTAATTTTTTTCTCATTCCTTTTATGGGTGTTTATATTAGTTTTTGATCAATAAGTAATGATTTTTATAGACATTATTAATATTTTATATTACCTTAAGTTTTAATCAATATTTCCTGTATTGACAGATCCATTTATAATATTCCTTTCTGTAACAAAAACTGGTTGGATTTAATGAAATATGAGAACAGTGGAGCAATAATAACTGAAGCATGTTTATTTCCCATCGTATAGTTTAACAATGAATTCAATTTGGAAGTCTTCGGTTTCTCTCCAATTTAAATATTGGCGTGTTTATGGAAACGCAATGAAAAATATGTTGTCGTGGGCACCATTTCTATGGAAATGCATTTGATGTGACCAGTAGTTTTTATGAGAGTCATTCAAACGTACCCTCTTTCTGCAGAGTATTATTAGCCAACGAAGGAAATCGTATAGTTCAACAATAAATTCAATTTGAAGGTTTTGGGTTTCCCTCGTAAACACTACTTTTCCAATTTAAAAATTGGCGTTTCTATGGAAACGCAATGAAAATATGTTCTCGTTGGCATCATTTCTATGGAAACGCATTTTAAGTGACGAATAGTTTTTATGGGGATCAATCAAAACGTACTCTCTTACTACAGAGTATTATTAGCCAACGAATGATATTGTATAGTTTAACAATAAATTCAATTTGGAATCATGCACTTAAAAGCATCTCCCATCACGTCAAACCTAAACAATCCCTGATCGTTTACACGGTAAACAGCGGACGTTCGAATAATACCTAACGAGGTCATTTCTTGCTTCTGCTCATATTTTCGAAATAAGCCGTCCCGGGTAAATGTCGTACAAAATTGAATTTTGTTTACGGTGCTCTCAATGAGCTTGGGACAGCCTGACAGAAGTAAATTAAGAGCGAACAAGCCGGGAAACTAAAGTATTTTTCAAAAATAAGCGCTTTCTTCACTTAAATGTTTTATAGCTGGCCTGGCATGTTTTAATTTTAATTTTTTCTAAGGGCATGATGCCTATAAATATCAAGCAAACGCAATTAGACTAATGGAAAATCGTCCTAGCTGTGATTACGTTGTCGCGCGGCTCATTGGGTGATAAAGTACCTATTATTATTCTTAAAAAATTTAGTTACACTTACCTTCTTCTCCGAGCAAATTGACCGACACATTGAGAGCCTGAAGTTCGTTTTCGATATAGGTCATGTTGAGGGGATAGTAACAAGCCTCGCTAAGAACCAGCAGAGGTTCAGGGGGTTGAAAGGAAGCCAGAGGGACAGTGCAGGCCAGCAACCCCAACAGGTACAGGCCTGCCATTTCGGCCTCTTCAACCGGCCATTTTACGACGCGTCCTTAGTATGCGGTGCGAGGCCTACACACGATGCGATCTCAACGCGGGGGCGGTACTGACGGTATAGTCATCGTGTATCTGCAAAAAAAATGAGAATTACTTTACAAGCTGAATTAATTCGGATTAACCGATGCAAATCTGCAATTCGAAATTTATTCGCAAATGCTCCATTCATCCTTCTGGCACCTTTGCATTTCCATTCCCCCGCACGAAAATCTCTTCGGATTTTATATTCGCGAAATGATTCATTTTAAGTTGCTCGTTCTTTACAGAAATATCTCTCGATCTTTAAATTGCTTTGAACTTGACGTGTTTCATTATTTTTATTTGCTAGCATACAGGGTGTTTGCTTATATAAAATGAAACGAAACATGTACAAGCTTTTGAAAAACGGCATTTTATCCTGATGGATGTCGGACGTGAATATTATAATAAAATGACGCCCAAGAATACGGTACTGCTTTAGCACCAGTTCCGGAAATGTTTTTAAAAGAAAATTATTCAAAAGAACAATTATTATTGTTCGAACGAAAAAATCTTTGAAAGGAAATTGGTCGAACAGAAACTTCTTCGATAGAAAATTATTCGAATAGAAAATTATTCAGAGAAATTTTACAAACAGAAAATGCTTCGAAAGGAACGTTGTTCGAACAGACAAACCTTCGACAGGAAATTGTTCGATAGGAGTTTCCTCAAACAGAAAACTTGTCGAAAGAAAAATTCTTCTAAGGAAAATCGTTCGATCACCAATTTGTTCGATAGAAAATTATTCAAAAGAGCAGTAAATTAATGAAAATTTCTTCAATAGGAAAAATGTACGAACAGCAAATTCTTCGATAGAAAATTATTAGAAAAGGAGGTTTTCGAGCAAAAAATTCTTCGAATGTAAATTTCTTCAGCAGGACAATTATTCGAAGTTCTTTGATTTGAAAATTATTGGAACGAAAAATACTCTCGAGAGGGAGATTCTTCGAAGGAAAATTGCTCGAACGGCAAATCCTTCATATGAAAATTCTTCTAGAGGATATTTCTTTGAAGGAAAACTGTTCGAACAAAAAATTCTTCAAATAGAAAATCATTCGATTTTTTACTAACCGAAAATAACTCAAGTAATTGAAATCAAGATAATATTTTATTAAGTATTTGAGATAGTTTACTGACATGATGGCTGATGATGGGGCTTAGAAAACCGAAACGTTTAAATTGAAATATGATTAAATATTAAAATTAATCTTCAATAATGGAAGATTACAGCAAATTTTTAATAGTGCAACTTCCAATACTTACAATCAACAAAAATATCCACATTGAACCAACTCCCCATATCATTTATACACCATTTAGTTATTCAATCGAGCTGCTTTATTAAAAAAAGCATTGATGCATATCTACCAACGCCTTTGGAATTACTGGTGTCGGTCGCCCTTTATCTTCTTACGCATATTCAGAAGCGATAAAGCCGACAATAACAATCTCGTTATACGAGCAACTTCCACAAAGTCTGTCG
This sequence comes from Pissodes strobi, assembly GCA_016904865.1. Classification (NCBI taxonomy): domain Eukaryota; kingdom Metazoa; phylum Arthropoda; class Insecta; order Coleoptera; family Curculionidae; genus Pissodes; species Pissodes strobi. Next base: position 29,534 of record MU184757.1, read on the forward strand.
GACCGGGCCGTATAATCCGAAAAGGGGGCCAGGTCAACTGTCCAAATATTAATTTTTCTTCCACCGAAATATATATATATATATCCTCTTCAAAAAAGGGTCGTTCATTTCGGGGCTTTTAAGCCAAGTATCGTCTTCTTGATCTAACAGCTGAGGGATCGATGATCGTTCATTCATAAATCATCCCCATCGTCTCGAGGTAGGCTGAGTTGGGGATTTGAAATATTTACCTTCACGTTAATAATTAAAATAAATTTTTAGGTTGAGTGTACACAAACATTCGCTTCCTGCCGATCACGTTAAGCTGCATTCACAAAGCGTTTTACCTTGCGACGGATAACGCGTCGCGTTTTAGATCATTCCAATGACATTGATGTATCCTCAAATGAAATCGTTGATTTATCGACTTCCGAATCTCGTTTCTCTAGAAGTCTCTGTATTTGTTTTATGGTGCAAAAGGGCTCTCCGACACGGGAATGTTTTATTGGATCCGCGCGGTCTGGTTCCTTGCTTATGCCAATTTGCTTTTATTTATGTCCGTGGTGATTTATAAGGCACTTTATCTAAGTATATTGCTTAGGCGCCATTTTTTCGTATTAATTATTCACATGGAATGATGTAATAATTTTAAATTCTAACATACGAGAGACGTGAAATTTAAGAAAATGTATTTACACATTTAAGAACTTACGCATTCTGCCTCCAGAAGAGGGTTTTATCTGCAAAGCTATAGCGTCACGCAAAATTATACCACGTATGCAATAACATTTTGGATGTTGACTTCTGTCAACTGTCCGAGTTAGACAAGTTTAGTGCAGCGTTTAAACAAGGACTTTTAATCGCCTAGTTACTTAGGACTAAATTTCTATAGAAATCATTGCGTGGTAATTAGGTATTTAGTGTTAGTCCACATGCATACGCGATCACGGATATCCGTATACGTGAAACGCACACGTTGAATTTTGCCCATCCACATGGAACTTCCGTGATACGCATCCGTATGTGTTTTGACATGCGCATCGCGTTTTTTATTTGCAGCAATTTGAATTTAGTTTGTATTGTAGATTGTAGCATATTTAGCAAAATTAACGAAGGAAGTTCTAGGCCCCATATTCAGGACAATATGGACAAGACCAATTTTTACTGAGGAAGCACAAAACCTTTATGGATGTAGAAATATATTGTTTCACGAGTTCGAAGATAACCAGTCTAAATTTTTTTTTATGGCAGTGGCACACACACTAAATGTAGATCCTATGGCGCTCGACGAGCGGTGTGTGTGCGAAGATGTTGATTGACACGGTTCTTGAATATTTGTAGGTTGTAATCAGTGGGAAACAGATGTCCTGGAAGTGAGTTCCACAGTGATGCAGTGCGCCAGACAAAGGAGTTTTGGTAAAGCGATGTTCTAGGTGTTTCTAGTTGTACGACGAACTGGTGCGCTCCTGCCGTCTGTCGGGACTGCCTGACATGAGTTGCCAGGGGCGGGATTATGTGGGCCAAATCCTGGGAACATCTGCCGTGAAAGTATCTGTAAAACAGAGACATCTCGGCCACATGTCTGCGATGTTCCAGACTATCCAGATTCCGGGTCAACTCCGGATCGCCGACGAGACGCACAGCCCTCTTCTGAATGGAATCCAGCAGCTTTAGGGTATGCTTTGGTGCGGCACCCCAGATATGTGAGCAATATTCTAAACACGATCTTATTTGCGCTTTGTACAGCAAGAGTAACTACTGCGGTGTATAGAGTTTTTTGTTGCGAAATAGCGCACCAAGCTTCTGGGAGGCTGATTTTGCGATGTTAGCAACATGGTCATGCCATGACATATTGCTGTTGACCGAGACACCCAGCAGCCCGATTGACGAGGATGAAGGAATGGTCGATCCTGCCATAATGATGTCAGGGCCCGCTGTATTGGCCCTCTTAGTAAACGTTGCTGCTTGGGTCTTTGCTGCATTGAACTGGACCAAATTTCGGTCGCCCCAAGTTTGAACTTTTTCCAGGTCTTGATTAATTGCTGTAATCTGCTCCTGCTGCGGAGATGAGTCTCAGTCGCTGGTAAGGGTTTTTCTGATCTAAAGTGGGAGACAAGGGTACTGTCATCTGCAAAACTGTAAACAGGATTATTCGTTTCGATCAGCAGGTCATTAATATAGATGAGGAACAGAGTTGGTGAAAGTATTGCGCCCTGAGGCACGCCCGCGTTGATGGTGAATGTGTCCGAGATGTGTCCATCGACTGCAACATGTAGGGATCGGTTCTTAAGGAAACTGGCCAGCCAGCTGCAGAGAGAGGCGGGCAGTCCCAAGGATGGCAGTTTGTTGAGCAGTCCGTCATGCCAAACTCTGTCGAATGCCTTTGAAGTATCCAACGCAATCGCTCGAGACTCTCCGTAGTTTTCAATTGCCCTACTCCATATGTGAGTGACATAGGCCAATATATCTCCTGTCGATCTCTCTTTGCGAAAGCCGTATTGATTATCGCTGATTATTCTGTTGCTCTCAAGGTACTTGAGTAGTTGCTGGTTGACTACACGTTCCATGACTTTGGAGATTATTGGAAGCAAGGCAATCGGGCGTTAGTTTGAGAGCGTGGTTTTCTTGCCTTTTTTGGAACAGGTTGCACTCGAGTGACTTTCCAAGAGGATGGGTAAATCCCTTTTCTGTAAGAAAGAGAAAAAAGCCTGGAAAAAACAGGTGTTAGTTCGTTGGCGCAGTTCTTTAGCACGATGGCAGGTATTCCGTCCGGTCCTGATGCCTTTTGCGTATCTAGTTCTTTAAGGATTTTGCGAATATCACGATGAGAAAACTTGACTTCTGCCATGGTGGTGTTGATGTTCGGTATAGTGGGGAGAGTCTTGCTTTGGGGCACGTCTAAGGTAGAGTGCGATGAAAAGATTTTGGCGAGCATGTTTGCTTTTTCTTTGGCTGTAGTCGCCGTGATGCCACGTTCGTCCGTCAAAGGTGGGAGAGACGTTTTTGTAAAGTTGTTACTTACTGCCTTTGCTACCGACCAGAAATTCCTGGAACCACTGGGGCATTGCAAAAGTTTATTCCTGATCCTTTGATTGTGTTTGTCCTTAGTTTCGTCGATCACAAGCTTGCACTCGTTTCTCGCTTCGATAAAATAATTGCGATTTTCAGCGGTCTGATTTTGCTGCCAGTACTTATAGGCTTGCTGTTTCCTTCCTACAGCTCTTTCGCATCTTTTGTCGAACCAGGGCTTTCCTTTTGATGGTAACTTGATGGAATTTGGGATGTATGCTTCCATTCCTGAGGAGATTACTTGCATGATCTCTTCGCAGCAGTCTGACGGGTCGTCAGTGGCAAAGCAGACGTCGAGCCAAGGAAAATCTTGGTAAAACTGCCTCAGATCGTCCCAGTTTGCCAGATCGTCCCAGTTTGCAGAATTGTAATGCCAGATTTTGCGAGGCAATGGTGGATCCTTCTGTATGAGTGGCAATTCACAAACCGTTGTAATAAGTTTGTGGTCAGAGGTACCTAATGGCGGACCAACTGTAACCTTGTACTGGTCAGGATTGGTGGTCAGAAAAAGATCCAGGAGGGCGGCGAATTCGCCCCTCTCTGAGATTCGAGTTGGTTCGTCCACAAGTTGAGTAAGCCCGCAGCTGATGGCAAATGCTTCAGCCTCTCTACATTCGTTGTCGGTCTTGTTGTGATGTTTGAGCCAGTTGGTGTTGTGGGCATTGAAGTCTCCCAGAACGATTATTTCTGAACTGGGGTGATCGACCTGTATTGAGTCAAAGGTGGTAGCTAGTGTTGAGAAAAAGCTTTGGTAGGCTCTATCGCTCGGAGGGCGATAGAGACAAGATATAAACTTGGTTAATCCCTTGGCGGTGAACTTGCGCCATATGACGTCAAGGTTGTTCGGTTCGACTGTTTCCTCGCGGTGACATGAAAGGTCGCTTCGGACAAAAAGGCATATTCCAAACTTATATCTAAATCGGGTATGTAAGTCGTAACCAGGATAGAGGTAGTTCACTGTTGTTGTTGTAGAACATACTTGTGTTTCTGTAAGGGCTAATATGTGTGGTCTATTTGCTTGTAGATGTTGGTGTACCGAATTTATGTTTGTATTTAGGCCTCTTATGTTGCAGAAATCTATTCTAAATTGGTTCGGTATCTTTGCTGTCTGTGAAATGCGGAATGAAGGGCTCCCAGGGCCACCCAGCGCCCGGAGATCCGAATGGCCGGGGAGTTTACCTCCGGAATATTTTGATCCTGGAAGCACCATCATGTCCATATATTCCTACTGTGAAACCCGGGATCACCAGCGCGGAAGCGAAACGTGATTTGGGAAAACCACTTAGCGCTCCCCAATTCTGGTCGGGTGGTCTTTCACCGGACGATGCGAGTAGGCTTATGCATCTGCCACCTAGGGCCACTTCCACTCGAAGCATCGGCCTCAGACTCATTCCTTTGGCGGTCCCTAGTCTGACAGGGGTAAAAATGGGGTTTGTTGGATCACTCCCCAGTGATCTTTTTTGATGATTATTTTAGAATGTCATCTGCAATGTTTTTTTCCATACTAAATGACACTGTTATTAGGTATCAACCGATTTTTAAAACAGATATGTTTCAAAGAGTTTTCACAAACACAGAGTGAATAATCCAACCGCAGTATCCACATTTATAGAGAGATTCTTCCTTTTATATTAAGTATTTGTTTTTCATTAATTTTATCAACTAAACATTAACTTGACATTATCATTAAGCAACTGCCAAAATTAAAAATTTTTCAATTATCTCTCTCTGTCACTCAGCCGCAACCATCACACTCAAACGGATACGTATACCGAAAAAGTTAAAATTAACCAACTTTCATGCGTTTTGACCTTGACTGGGAGTCAAGTCGCTCTCCTGATACACAATTGGATGTTGTTGGTCACGTGGGCACAACGGATCCGTGATCTCGTATGCATGTGGACTAACACTTAGACCTGTTCTAAACCTGTCTAAAGCTGCATATACAATATCCTCGTTGGTTCGATCGGCGTTCTGTTCTGACAGACGAGGGAAGTGAGTATTTGAAAACAATTTTACTTTAAGTAATTTCTTTTCTTGGTCTTGAGATCTCTGGCGTCAAGCTTGGGTCATGATAATTTCAATGACGTCATCTCTCAACTGTCACTTATCATCTAGCAAACAACATTTCACCAGTTCTGCTATGGCTCAAGAGATTAGGCCTATCTAAAGCTACGTTCCAACTCATCTAACAGACGAGACGCGACATTTAACAAATGACGTCCACAAAAAGGCCTTAGGTCACCTGATCCTATTTAATCTCAAACTATCCCCATTACCTAATTAATGAGTACGCTACGGTGAATAAATAAGATGTTGGTTGCCAAAATTCTAATAGAAAAAACGCTACGTCAACAAGTCGATAGGTCAAAATATATTAAACTGGGTTCATCCATTATTAATCAGAAAGATGATTTCTGAGAAACAAACAAAAGAGATCGAGGATATTTTGTGATAAAGACTTAATAGGGCTCTCTTATTGAATTCAATATTCTATGGCAGTTTCATCATAGGATATTAATGAAAATATTCCACACGGAAAGTGTCCTCCATGATTTGTACCAATATAGTTTAACGAAGCATATTATAAAGTTAATATTTAATATAATAACATGTCACATTGATATCAAAACTAGTTTTAAAGCAAACCGATAGTTTGGGTTAGATGTTAGATATTATAGAAGGGCTGATCGATTATTGCATTTTTACATTAACCCAAACTAAAAGATGGCAAATCAGTGTCATAACCTAACCTAGTCCATTCCAACGCGATAAAACAACTAAATCCAGCCAAATCTCCTCCTCGCTCGAGCTCAATCGCATATATCCGGCCATTCATCACTTGCACTTTTCCGACAGTTTCTTTCTGGCGATTTCAATAAGATTCCTTCTAAAGTAGTCCTCGTAAGTGAATCCCTTTCTCCCGGGTCGCCGCATTGAAAATACGTTGGGTTTTTCTATTCCCAGAAAGCCCATACAATTTTCCCAAAATGGGAAATCATCATTCTATCGGGAGGCATGTCGTCGTGGCGAAGTAAAGCGCCATAAATGGATTGAGTTATGTATTATCCACGTTTGGAATTTCGGCGAACGGCATTTAGCAAATAATAGACCGGGGCCAATCAATGGAATTGGCTTTATGTTATGGTAAATGACTTTTTGCTCGGAGCTTTAGTTGGGGAGCAGATAAAGGCATTTTCTTCTACACAATTTATTCTACAGATTAATTAAACACCATTTTCTTTTCAAATAATACACCGTCCTGCAAGCTGGGGATTAATCCGTTTCAATCTTCTAGACCTTTACTTTGACAGACTATGCCTCTCACCTTCCCGCTGCACCTGATTTTACCGCAGTGCACATGTACCTGGTAATCAGGGGATTCTAACCTGTCCACATGTACGTGTTTTCGGATTTACTCACCATTTTTCTATTAAAATGACTTACAATTCCACTTCAACCCGTGGTCTGTTCCTCTACAATTGCGTTACTCTTGCGACTGTTAAAATATCATCAACATATCTTTCTTCGCCAAAATTGAAGTAAAGACTCCGATAGTGATGCTCAATTCCTTCAAGCGCTTTTACTAAATATGTTTCTTATAGAATGCCACTTGCATGTTTTTATTTTGCACGTTAGTTGAATTTTTTATGATAAACACTTCTGGGGACCAATTGAGGGTCCGACAGACTTTGTCTCCCATTGATTTCGCTCAATCATTGGAATTCAGTTCACAGGAATGCTGAACGGTGTATTAACCGCCTCACTTCCTCTTAGGAACGGTCCTGTTAATACCGCCCCGTATTTGTGTTCGCATCGCAAATTCATTTGATATACTATAGTTAGACCATAGCTAATCCTATTATACCGTAAAAGCTCTTAATCGTAAGTTAGAGCTCGTTACGTCTCTAAACTCGAGTGGCACGATTACATCCTGTTCATAAATGAGTTGTGGCAGAACACGCCTTCGAGATAATCGCTGCTGTGTGCAAGGCACCGGTAATGCATGTTGCAAATTAAGCTAGCGTCACATGCTAGAATATTTACTTTAAGTCCACCACCGAAACCGTGCTTAAAGATCGTTCGTAATTAATCATGATAGTAGTTAGTGAACGGCATATAAATACCAAGCTTAAACGAAGATATAACGATGGCCGTCTAATAATATAAAGGAAGAATTATCATATATTCCTTTTCTTCCGCGCGGTCAGTGCCTACCGATCCATACATGCTCATGTATCCTTACAATTGCGTTAGCTCTATGCATTGATTACCATCGACTGTTATAATATCATCGATATATTTTTTTCGCCGATGTTTTTTGATTTAAAGCATATTGATGATTCGAATAAAGATACTGACACTGATGTCCCTTTTAGCACTTTCTCTTATGAGTTTCTCCTTCCTCCGCCTATGTTGAAATATATAAGAATATTTAAAATCATTGTCTTCCTCTAGTCCAAAATCTGCGAACTGTTTTTCTGTGAACTGCAGGCCAGTGGTTGAGCGAAATAAGTGGGAGACAAAGTCTTGACAATGATTGCATTACTCTTATCCAAAATCTGCCAGCGATTGTTGAAATATCTACATATCTTTGTACGCTTCAGTATGAACATACAAAGTGTTGTATAACAAGGATTGATTGAATTTGAATTCCTTAACAACCTAGTAGAGGTAGTAGTAAGGGGGGGGGGGGGGGGGCGAAGCCCGGTAAATAGGCCTATAAGTCCCTTTTCACCATCCCCGATCCGCCCTCCCCTACCTGGCTACTCCCAACACCCGGCCCGCACTGAAACGGCCCGTCACCTTGATGAAGGTGAGGACGTCCTCCCTATCCAGATTCTGTAGGTCTTTCCCGAGCAAGTGTTGGTGCTCCCAGTATCTTCCTTCTTAGGCGACTCCACCTATCACAAATTCCTATATAGTGGTATGAGGACTGTGTGGGCTGTCCCTCACGCCGATAAGGTGCAGATGTCTGTTTAAGCTTCCATGCCCAGTCAGAATACCTACCAAGTTCCTGATGTCCTCTCGGCTCTTTTTTAGCAGTCGCCTTGCTCTGGATCCATCAGGATTTAGAATCATTTCCTTGGCTTGTCTGCAACCTTCTTTTCCTCTCCAATTGTCCTTTGTCTTGTTCCAGGCCCAGTTATTTAGTTCCTGAGAGATTTGCCTTTTACTTAAGCCCAGACCAGGTTCCACTGTGCCCTGGAACCCATCTGAGTCTTACATCCTTGCGCACAGCCAATCTGTCTAGGGCGTCTCTACATTCCTGACCTAGCTTACAGCTTGCCCTGGGTCTTTGGATCGTCCTGAGAGCGGCTTGACTGTCCGAGTAAATATATATACTCTCTACACCGTCTGTTACCTCCGCCTTGGTTGCTACTTCCAAAATAGCAAACACCTCCGCCTGGAAAACAGTGACATATCTCCCCAGCGAAGTGCTTTCTCCTGATTTAGTGTTGTCTAGGTCTAGGTATACACCGGCTCCGGATGACTGTGTATTAGCCATCCATGAGCCGTCAGTGTACCATGCATGTGCGCCGCTCGGCGTACGTACCTGGCCTGACAGCCACTCTTCCCTTGATGGAAATTCCTTCTCAGTCTTAATCTGCCATCTGGAATATTGCCTTTGGTCGCAATGATGGATAGATCCCTACTCATTTTGGCCGCAATAGTCGTATGGCCTTTCCCTGTGTAGTCCGTTCGCCATAGGCCACTGTCGATCATCCTTTTGTGAGCCGCCATTGCCTCTCTCTCAATCCAGATCGAGAGGTCCGGCAGCCCCAGGATGATGTTCAGTGCTGCTCCGGGAGTTGTTCTCAATGCTCCCGTAATACCCAAACAAGCCAGCCTTTGCAGTCTGGCAAGTTTCTGGGCATTAGTGGCTCTGGCCACCGCTGGCCACCAAACCACGGATCCGTAGGAAATCCTCGGTCTTATCACAGCAGTGTACAGCCACTGGAGGATGTAAGGTTTTAAACCCACTTCCTACCTACCGTTCTCGTTAGTTGCCACATAATCGCGGTTGTCTTATTCACCACCTGTTCAACGTGTGCGTTCCACGTCAATTTACTGTCTAAAATACCTCCCAAATATTTGACTTGTTGACTTAGGCTCAGTCTCGTCTGGTAGAGTATGGGATGTATAAAACCTGTTAGATTTCGTTTCCTTGTGAAGAGAATGAGTTCGGTCTTCCCTGGGTTTACTGAGAGACCATTCTCTTCACACCAACCTTGAACTATCCGACACTCCACCGGCATACGCTCGCAGACCGTTCTCACGAACTTGCCCGTGATCATTACTAGCCCGTCGTCAGCATATGCTTGTGCGTAGAATCCCTCAAGATTTAACCTTCTCAGGAGGCTGTCCATCACCAGGCACCACAAATGTGGCGAGAGGCAGCTGCCTTGTGGGCAACCCCCTCTTAGCCCGGCTTCGACGCGAACTTCTCCCAGCGTGGCGCTGATCTTTCGGCCTTCCAGTGCCGTTTTTACCCACTTGACCAAATGAACTGGTGTTCTCTTGGCCTGGAAGGCTTGATAGTTTTCGTTTTAGCCTTATCGAAAGCTCCTTCTACGTCAAAGAAGAGCGCTAGCGCCATTTCTTTGTTTTCTATTGCCTTTTCAGCCCTTCTAACTACAGAATGGAGAGCCGTTTCAGTCGACTTCCCCCTTCTGTAGGCATGCTGATTATCATGTAGAGGAGAATCAGTTAAGATCTCTTCCATGATAAACCTGTCAATCATTTTTTCCATTGCTTAACAACCTATGATATGAATTGGAATAATTGCAATAACTCAATAACCACTGATTTGAATATTAAAAACAAATAACAATTTGATTTATATTTGCGCAATTAATCGCGTGATTACAAGAAATATATGCCAACGAACTAATTCATTAACTTTAGTGATCCTTTAATGATATTCGATTCAACACAACAACTTGTCATACTGAATAGAGTTAAACTGGCCGTAACTTTGGACAGTTTCGGGTTAGCTCCCCTTTAACCCTCTTTAAATAACAAATTTATTAGGGTTAAATTTACGGGCTGAAAGATTCCGTCTTAAACGAAGATCGATCGGGTTATTTAAAATTCAAATTTTACGTTGCAAAAATGGATCGAGTAGATTAAATCGAATTCATGAACGTTTTTAGCTCCATCGATCGCACTCTCCTAAACAAGTCCTCGAGTAAGTAAAACTTTGTCTCGATACACTAAGTTTAATGGAGATAATAAACTGTCAAACACTTATTAAAATTCAGCTGCTGAATTAATGGATCCGATGGTTGAGTGCGGATGACAGAGCCTATAATTAACTAAACGCGCCAGCTACAATATATGCAAATGGACTTAATAATTTCACCAAGTTAGTCAATTTAGGCTAATGATTGCCTCTATTGCGACTGTTATTATATCGTCGACATATCTGTCTTGGTTTGAAGTATATTAACCTGTTAACTTGATAGATCGGAATAAGAACACTGACGTTGATGTTCGGCTCCTTCAAGGACTTCAAGGAACGTCACTGTCATTTTAAAAAATCCGCTCCCTCACTAGTACCGGAAAGTGACACTTTCGCAAAAACGACAAACTGTCAAAACTATAGGCCATAGGAAACTGTATTTCCCACACGACTCTATTCGAGCGAATGACAGAGGGTGTCAATTTGACAGCCCTTTTGATACTTTGACATGATATATGAGGATGACGTGATGACTAGTGGCAGTGAACCGAATTCAACACGCAATCGTTTCCTTAAGAATTTCACATTTCACTCGCTGGCCGCCCGGGATTTAAATACACACAAGCAAGTGACCCCAAACAAAGTCGAGTAAAGCCCTTTGATTGCGTCATTTGCTGATTTAATGTCGCAGGATCAAAAATAACTTTACAGGATTAATTTTATGAACCTTGCGAGTATAGTAAAATGTATGCCTCCTTACCAGTATATTTAATGAATGGCATGTCGAAATTGGCGAGAAAGTGTGGATCTTCTATCCGACTATAGGTCGTACCTTATCTTAACTTTAATTTATTGCTTTTCTGAAGCGTAGATTTAACTCCTTTACTGAAATTTATCACTGTTTCTCTCATGTGAGTTGCTATTCTTTTTTTATTAAGTGAATTCAATTTCAAGTTGATGCTTGCTAATTTCTTTTTCATCTTTCGTTGCAAAGGCTTTGTTTATTCTTAGACAGCCTGCTGATTTCGACGTCAGCAGATTTTTGGAAAACCCTTCACAGGTAAAAAATTGATTTTTCTGATTTTCTTTTGGTATTTTATTTTATTCCCTCTGTCTGTGAATGCTAGAGAAAACAGCGAAACATATCCGTTTTGTTATAATTTTTGCATCTTTTTACCGAAATGGGAACTACTTTTCAATCTCAAAAGATAATTTGATGCGCAAACGTTTGACTGTCCCTTCTGCGTACTGGATTTGTTGCTTTGAGTTCTTCCATAGAACACTTAACTTTAGATTGAAAAAATAAATGCAGAGCTGCTAGATTTTTAAAAACATGTATGTCATTTGAAAGATAATATATCACAAGGTCAACATAAATAAGTTGTTTGTTATAATATCAGAGCGGCTACTTAATTGCTGATGAGGGCAACTCCTCTTTACACCGTCAAGTTTTATGTTTGTATCTTTAAGGTAGACAAGGATGGCAAATGTATTAAGGTTGTATACGGAGGTAAAATTTTATTTCACCACCTCCTCCGTGACGACTCGCTCTCATGAATACACTACTAATATCGACTAATAATTGCGACTAAGGCTTAGATGCTGAATGAATTAGATATAATTAGAATCTGATATTAATTCTTAAACAATTTTTTTCCGACTGCTAATATTACTTGTTAATTTTTTTTATGATTAATTGTGTCAAAGGTTTTGCGTAAATCCATTCATTACGCCGTTTGTTATTAGATTTTTTTTCCCATTTTCTGTGTTTTTGGATTTCTAAGAAAATTGCTAATATTGAAAAATACATTATTTTTTTATGCGAAATATCAACAAGCTAGATAATTTTGAAATAACGCCGTTTGTATTGTTCTAATTAAATGTTAATTACCGGACCTCAAAGAAACATTAAACTTACCTTCGCGTCAGAAAAATCACCCTTTAGACTTTCAGACTACTTCAGTCGCGCGTAATCCGGAACACGAGCGATCGCGGAGAGTTTCTGGAGAGCGTCGTTGAACACTGATCGCGGACTCTGGAACGCGAATATCCGTCCGGACTGGAACGCGGCGCCCGACGCCTGGTCCAGCAGCCGTTGAATCGATCCTTAGAAAACAGAGACGGACTAGGTGATGCACCACAGCGCTGAAGCTGTGATCCGACGAATCGTATGTATACAAAATGCTTTCCATGCTGAAACCAAGTCAATATATCTCACTTATATCATCCATTTGAAAATTAAGAAAGTTTGGCAGCACTGTAAGTAATATTTCATTTCTGGCGGAGTTTTCGCGTCGCAATGTTTTGGAAATATTTTCATGATATTTATCGTAACATGCCATCTTAAACCCAGATAATTTAGGCAACGGTTGGGCACAGACAGGAATATGGGGCGCCAAACAGTCGGATAGGAAATTCCGACAAAAATTTCATAAAAATATTTTCAAAACATAGCAACGTGAAAACCATATAGTAACGAAATCGTATTTACAGTATTGCCAAACTTTCTTGATTTTCAAATGGATGATGTAATCCCACCACCAACGCCAAAACGGAAGTCCAAAAAACTTTCTTGTTATATAACCAAAATGAAATTACACTTGACAACAAAGCTGTCACTAAGAGCGAGAATTTAGATCACTAGCGGATAAATACAGCTTACGAGGAGCCTTTCACCATTCCATGAGTAATTTTTTTTCACTTCACCTATTGTCCTCCGCTCGCTTCGCTCCCTCCAGGGCGCAAACAAACAACACTAACCAAAACTAACCCAATTCTAACCCAAATTTAAAAAAAGGAAACAAACATAATCTTTAAAAAAATTCCTTGCTACTGACGGGAAACGAACCCACTGCCCTTCCATTATAAAGCTCAGTGCCGTTACCACTAGACCACGAGGGCTCACGAAAGCATATCGCTGGATCGTAAAGACATCTATTTATCAGGGACTCCTGGAACGGTGAACGGTAGAACCTCCTCGCAAGCTGTTTATCCGCTAAAATTTAGATCGCCTTGAATTTGAAGCATGATGCGTTTTCGGACCGATCCGAACAATAGGATTCCAAGCGTGCTCACTTCGCATCATCAGAGTGAACTGATTTAAACAAGTCTCGTAGTAGGGCAGTGGTCAAACCTTTTGACAGTGACAGGGGCGGCCCGGGTTCGATTTAATTTTTTAAGGCAAAGTTTGTTTCTTTTTGTAAATTTGGGTTAGTTTAGTTAATTTTGTTTGGTTGCGCCCAGCCATGCGCCATGCGTGAAGTTAAGAGTACCAGATGACAGTACTCTAAAATCCGATTGTTCTGATTGGTCCGAGAGTGCATGATGCGTCGATTCAATTCAACAAGCGTCTAGCGCTCCCACTAACTTTTCATGCGAAAGCCGTACATGCGTAATGGCCGAATGTATCGGAATTATCCATGTCTAGCAAAATTCTTTCAACGCCTCGGTGGTATTATATAGTAGTTAGACGTTCTTCTAGTCATTTGTGCGCCGCGGGTTCGATTCCCGTTGGTCGCTTCGTTTGCTCCGGAGCTCAACTACTACAACTAACCAAGTGCTAACCCAAGCCATACCCAAACTAACTCAAAATTATGGATCGCAACTTGGTATTTAACTTAGCCGCTCCGACCAATTAAATCATGGAACGTAACTTGCATTTTAGCCGCCCGTCGAACGAGAAGCTAAAATTCAAGTTACCTTCCATGATTTAATTGATCGAAGCGGCTAAATACCAAGTTGCGTTCTATAATTTTGGGAATTTTGGGTTAGTTTGGGTTAGCATTTGGTTAGTTTCCTTTTCATGAGCCCCGAAGCGAGCGGAGGGCCATGCAAAACCATGATAATAACTAGCGTCTTCAGGTAGCAGTCTGTTTTTTCTGTTCAGGTAGCGGTCTGTTTTTTCTGGCGACCTTCGGCGACTGGCCGAATGTCGGCAATAATTAAGATATTTCTCATGGCCCTCCGCTCGGTACGGTAGCTCAAGCAAGAGGAACTAACCAAAAACAACCCGAGGCATACCCATAATCAAGAAAAAAAAACGGTTTACAAACATAACCTAAAAAAGAATTAAAAACATAGCTTGGCATTGACGGGGATCGAACCAACCTTTGCATCACAAACACACTATCTAACCACTGACGTATCAGACGGTTGGGAGCAAACCAGTGTACCGCGAAGATATGGGTAATTCTGCCGATGCGGCCAACGTCGGGTCGCATCGTGGAAGCGAACAGGAGAGGTCGAAAGAGATCGCTGTCAGAAGACGCTACTACAAATACCGTTCTACTTTCGGAAAATACGTTCGAATAAAATATTGACATTAACGAATGAACGAGTACGTGATAAGTGTGATGTTTGGATGAATCAGCTTTGATCATAGAAAAAGTGGTGTTGATGACGGAAGGAGGTTGAGCGTATTATAATCGTTGGTAAACTACATTTAGAGCTAGACTTAGCACGACACCTAATTAGCCTTGAGTTTACCGATGTCTTTGCGGTATAATTAATTATTTGGATGTGCTCTGGTCGTTCAGTGATTAGATGCTGGGCCTGTGATACGGCGGCTCGGGGTTCAATTTTAAAAAACATTTAAAGTTATGTTTGCAAACAGTATTTTTTTCGTCATTTTGGGCATGCCTTGGGTTACTTTTGGTTAGTTACTGTCTTTGAGCCCCCGTAGCGAGCGAAGCGAGCGGAGAGTCATGCATGAAGTAAAATAATACACCGGGCTCATTAGGTGCCATGCTAGGACTAGCTTCAAGTGTAAACTACTGCTTGTCTTGTCAAATCGTGCAATCAACATGTTTTTTATTGGTTAAAATTTGACGCAACCGCCACAATTATCATCAGCTCCTTGCGTTGTAGCTGAAAGAGCTCAGAGTGGATGTGCTTAATGGGTTTCTTTTGTCAGTTCACACATAACTGAAAATTGAAAATGCGTTCAACACTAGCGTTAGAAAATGACAAAACAAAATTACGAAATTATCCTTATGTTATACGTTATAATAAGGATAAAGCAAAAATGCCGAAGCTGAAATCAAAAATCGAGTAAAGTACAGAACATTGCAGGCCACGATTGCCTCGTTCACTACCTACGCAATTTTGAGCCTTCACGCATGCGCACGTGCTAATTCCTATATTTTTCAACGTTTTTTGTCAAATCCAATAATTGTGTTCGCTGCTAATATAGCATTGTGCCGTAAAGAATTAGTTATTATACAGTGACTCCACCGCATTTTAAGATCCATTACGGTCATACGCCACTATGCTACTTTAGTCGCGTACTGGTAACTCTTCACGCGTGGCCCTCAGCTCGCTCCGTGGCGCAATCAGACAAAACTGACTGAAACTAATCAAAATTTACAAAAATAAATACACATAACCTTAATAAAATAAAGAAACCATGCCTTGCCCCTGACGGGAATTGAACGCGGATCCTCTACGATCCAAGCGCAGAATCTGACCACTAGGCTAACTAGATGAAATAAACTGACTGGACCAACGACCTCTCCCTCCCGGTAAGAATTCGTTGGACTGGACAACGGTCACTTTACCGTGGGACTGGACCGCAAATAAAGTGAAAATTATGTTAATCCACCAATCAGAAGCTGCTAATAAGCATAGTGGCGTATGACTGCCCCTATCCTATATTAGACGCTTCTGATTGGTGGATTAACGTCACTTTCACTTTATCTACGGTGGTGTCAGTTTATTCTACCAAGTTTAAATAGTCTACTAGTCGGATTCTGCGATTGGAACGTGGACGTCCAGCGTTCAATTTCCGTCGGGGCCAACACATGTTTTCTTTTTTTTTTTGAGGTTATGTTTTTTTCGCTTTGTAAATATGGGTTAGTTTAGGTAGTTTCAGCTAGTTTTGTCTAGTTGCACCCCGGAGCGAGCGGAAGGCCTTGCGTTAAGAGTTAACAGTCCTAGTGGCGTTGGACTGTAAAGGATCGAATTATATTAGTTATTATAATGTGTAGCGCGATCTTGACGTAGACACGGATGTGTTTTAAGATCCTTTACACAAATAGTGCACTATGTAAAAATCGACCTCTCCTATTGGTCGATCCATCTCGTATCACAATAAGCAACACTCGTGCCATCTGCTAATACATTTCCATAACGCAGAATAAGGCTACCGATCGCGAAAACAGACATCGCTATGGGTATGGGTTGAGCCAGAATATGGTCTTAATATCCGTTACACAAATAGTGCACTATGTACAAATCGGCCTCTCCTATTGGTCGATCTGCATGGCCCTCCGCTCGCTTCGCTCGCTACGGGGGCTCAAGAAAAGGAAACTAACCAGGTGCTAACCCAAGACCAACCAAATCTAGGAAAAAACTGTTTAGAAACATAATTTTAAAAAAATATAAAAAAAGCAACGGGGATTGAACCCGGTCCTGAGAGCCAGCTGTCTAGTCTAAACCTCTACACCACGAGAGCCACCAATAGGAGAGGTCGATTTGTACATAGTGCACTATTTGTGTAAAGGATATTAAAACACTATTCTGGCTCAACCCATACCCATAGCGATGTCTGTTTTCGCGATCGGTAGCCTAATTCTGCGTTATGGAAATGTATTAGCAGATGGCACGAGTGTTGCTTTTTGTGAAACTGGCTTATCATTTCGTTTCAGACTTCCATAATGGTGCGTATCGAATCATATGTTTTTGTGAGTGTTATTTCGACGAAACCAAACCAAAAGTAAGTACTTATTTGAAATTATTCGAATATTTAATGGTGTTTTTCGATAGTATTTATGCGTGGACGATCCTTTGGGATTCGAAAAAAAATGATCCAAAGGAATTGTACAGTGTGATATGGATTTTTTAGTTCTATCATGGCTACGAGCTCGCTCTCCTGCAACCTGACGTGATCCTTGAAAATCCAATAAAATAATTATAATTTGCCACGTAAATTCTATTTTTCACGGCGGAAGTCGCAAAAACAGAGTTTTCCGGACATTTTCATCATGGATTCACTTTCCAGTAGGTAACAGAAACGGAGCTAGCCTGTATTTTTTTATCGAACACCATCTGTATTTGGCGATAGTCGTTGATAGGTTTATTTCATTTTGATTTCGTAGAAACGACACCCATGACTTCTTTGTTTATATTATTTATATAATCGGGGTTTTATGGAGATTCTTGTGCATTTTCTTGCTGGTATTTTCTATAAATAGAAAAATGAAGAATTCCGTTTCTAAAGACCTTCGTTTGTTTATCAAGGTTTATTTAATTTATTTTTTATGAATATAAAGTAGTCTGATAAGTAGCTTAAATCCACATTTATCACTTATTCTGGTCGGAATTTGACTACCACCACTGTGGTTTGTTGATGTGAAATTTTTAACTATTTGAGCTTTATAATAGTTAATTCATGTCCTATTTATGTAATTTCGTTAATAAGTCAAACTTATTCTGGATTTGATTACCACAGAGTTCTGTGGCTTATTCATATATATATTTTTTACTCAGTTATGATGATGTATCCGAAACTACCATATCCGGATAAGTATGTTTATGTTTTTTACCATTTGACTTTGAATTATTATTAATCAAATCTCTAATGTGTGATACATTCTGACTAAATATTTAAAATTATTTCTATGCAATGTCAGAATATAAGCTTTGCATTAACTATGCCTATTATTTTATCTCTTAATAATCAAAGCTCAGTCTGGATTTAACTACCACTAAATTCAATGGTTTGTTCATTTGCCGATTGATATATTTGGTATTAACCATTTGAACTTGTAATGACTTCAAGACTGTTCATGTTATTAAATGCAAACAAAATAGAACATAAGGAGCTCTTTCAAGCTTTGTGCTCCACCCAATAAAAAGGAGAATGTCATGTCACTTGAACTCTGGCCAAATTGTCTCAAGCTTCAGGAATGCTATCCGAAAAGAGAGAGTGTGATGCAGCAGATGCAACATCATGCATCGCAATGTTCAATCCATTGGCAATGTACGTGATCAGCTTGAGCAGATGGTCAAAGAGCACAGGTGTGTTGCCTTGGCATTCACAGAACACTGGAAAAGCGAGGATCAGCTGAAGTTCTTCAGCCTGATGGACTTTGAGCTGGCAGCACTTTATTGTAGGCAAGGGGGCTCAGCAGTGTATGTACGTCATGGAACAATATGGAAGTCTCATCAAGATCTTACCGAACAACTTACAGAAGACTGTATGACAGTTGAGATACTGCATAAAAATGCTCCTTTCTTTTTATCTGCTGTATTAATGATCTTATAAATGATGTAACAACTGTAAATGTTTCTTTGTTCCATTATGCAGGTGATACAAATATATTGGCTGAGGTGACACCTGTGGAAGGCATGCTAGAAGTGGGAGGCGAAGCCTGGTGGCCGCTCAGAGATAGTTTAATGCGAATATGCTTACACTCAATGCTGAGAAATCTAGTTTTATTCTTTTCAGTATGACACAGTCACTGCTCATAAATGTCCAGATCGAGCAGAATGTGGTCGTAACATCGCACACATAGTTTTTATGTGTTTTTCTAGATTGCCATCTTGGCTGAGAGAGGCAGGTAGATTTTGTCGCCGGAAAACTTAATACCTGTTGCTACTTACTACTACTAATGATATATCATGCTAACTAGTTCAATTCTTAGATATGGAAATCTATTTTGGGGTAGCTCTGTTAATGCTAATAGAAACTTTCTCATTCAAAAGAGAGCTCTAAGAATTGTTTTTGGCATGAAAAGACTAGACTCATGCAGGGGGTGTTTAGGCGACATAGTCTGCTTAGATACTTGTATGTGAGTGTGTGATGTTATTGAACACAAATAAGCACATTTACTAAATATTTGACGAACCATAATCTTTCGACTATACCTAACATCCTCATGCACAAATAATATTTTCCAATAAGATCAAAATATGACATAAGGATGGTCAATATAAAAAACTAAACCTAAACTTACAAACTACTTATCAACAAACAGATTACTTCCTTTTTAAAATTTACATTACATTTTACATGATTGTGATACAGCAACAGTGATTAAAAAAAAAAAATAAGTATCCTACTCATTCAAAAATTATACATCAGCATAATTCCTGGCATAATTAGATTGCAACACACAACGCTTACTTTATAAAATCATTCAGGCAGCATCTATCAGGTATTTCTTTAACTGCCTCCTAAATGTTGTGATTAGATTAACTCTCTCTCTAAACAGAGTCCTGCTTATGATTGTATTAAATATTATAATCAAATTCCTCCGGACTTTAGCAGGTAACAAGTGTAGAGGCATTTAAGAAGGGTGTCCTCCAATTTGTCTTGCAAATTGAGCTGTACAGTGTCACTGAGTTTCTGTAAGTCCAAGGCTGATCATTGTTTGGCTGTTTGATTTTAATTTTTTCATATATATTTTTTTCTTTCTTTTTTATTTAACTCTGTAACGTCCTAGCATTTTCCAGTTCATAGAAATAAAACACATTTTCAATATTTTAAATATATTTTGTTTTATTTCTTTGCAATTTCATTGCATGCATGTATATTTAGAATAAGATTGTAATGTATCTTAAGGATTTATATAAACTTTAAAACATTGATTGGCATATCAACAAATCATTGCATTGCATTGCACATATTGACAACCTTTAAAAATTATATTTCAATATGACAGGTGTCATATTTTCTATTTAGTTTAAAATATATAAATAAGTTAATACAAATAATATATGTATGATAGAAGCCGAAGAAAAACCAACCTAGTAGTTGATGAACAGATTGACAGTTGAAATAATATATCAAAATTCTTATATAACACATTGTTATTTATACATATCAGAAAAGTCTGGTAAGTTATAGTAGACGATAAAAACTCCTTAGTACTATAATAGTATATTATGATATAAGTGTATAAGAGGGCCTTTAAAGCACGCGCGACATATTTCAAAACACGACGCGCAGCGGAGTGTTTTGTAAGTCGCAAGGGCTTTAAAGGCCTCTTATACACGTATATCATACGCTATTTTTTTATTACGAATGCATCATAATCTCAAAAATGTTTTAAATATTAAAATTAAGGGATATATTGACGAATATATTAAGCTGTCACATTTGACATGATCAAATGTTTCTATAGCAACTTTTAAAAAAGTAGGCGCATCATAAACATCATTTTATGCACGCTGCAGCGTGCGATAATCGTTGATTATGATGCATGCGTAATAAAAAAGGCATTAACTGTCAGCACCTTCTGGCAGTACCCTCCCTCATGTGAGCCAGTATTATATATTTTTTAAATTATTGCAAGCTTTCTCAAATTTCTAAAAATTTAACACCGGGGACTGTGTTTCTGATGTGTTGATTTTCTATTTTAGGGCATAATTCACAAATAAGTTAATCATTATTTTTATCAAGCATTTTGCATCTTATTATACTAAGCTCGTTGCCTGTCTTGTCTGTTTACCTAAATATTTAGTTTCACTGACTTTTGTATTGTGAGCGAGCCATTTGTGGTCCACTACAATTACATTTGAGTACGTAACGAGTTTTACAGCAGGATTTTGCATATTTAACAATTACAATTTCTGCGTTTGAAGTTCTTAAATCTACCTAAATTATGTAACCCAAATGTGGCAACAGAAGTCTGGAGCTTGGGCTTTAAAATTGAATTGACTTAACTGGCATGGTCAAAGGCGAACAGTATCTAAATTTAGCTAGTCATAGATGGCAATAAGATTTCTGTCTAACAGAAAATGCATTTATAAGACAATAATATACAAATATAAATGAAAAAATACCAATGCAAATAAGTGACCTACTTATGACTATTGAGGTAGGGGTATAATTGTATACTGAACTTGTGTGTAAAAATTAGGCCAAATGCAGACTATGTATAACAGGTATAATAGGCTTTTATAGTTATTCGATATACTTTACTACTTCCTTAGATGATGCCAGCTCAAGTTTTTTAAACATTACATAACATGCCATTATTGACAAAGCAGTCGTAAGTCTCATACTTAACATAGTTAGAGAGAGAGAAAAACTTGATGGAAATATAAATCTTACACATAATGATCCCACTATGTTCCCATGCCACCTAGAAAGAGTCTGCAAAGTACTAAATTAGGGAGTAGTATGGCTTTCAATGACAACGCTCTTTGCCTTTCTTTTAAATTCAGAAGGGCGTGTAGGCCCCCTTGCGCTTTGAGGAAAGTGATTAAATATATGAATACCCTCGTAAAATATAGACCTCCTTGTCCAGCTGGAAGATGGTTGAGAAAATAAGTATATTTTGATTCTGGCTTTAGTACCTAGGATTATTCACCAAATATCTCGATTTGTAAAGATAAGGTAGGCAGAAGCTTAACGCACTACTATAACACCCCTGTATACAAAACGTAATTATTTATTTAATATGCCAATTAACTCAAGCAAAGCTAAACTTATTATATTTAAAACAATCCTGCACTTATTAAGTTTTGGAGCCCCCTCGTAAACACTACTTCTCCAATTTAAATATTGGCGTTTCTATGGAAACGCAATGAAAAATATGTTGTCGTTGGTATCATTTCTATGGAAATACATTTGAAGTGATGGGATAGTTTTTACGGGAGTCAATCAAAACGTACTCTATACAAGTGGGAACATAAAATAATTTTAGGAACATTTGGTGTTAGTTATACCTTGTGGCACTTTATTTAAAAGGAAAGGTGACGAGAAATTCAATAAAACCATTTTTTATTTAGTTTTTCATACATTTTTCGGTTGTTAGTCGTTGCATTTTTAGGTTATTGAATTCAGAATTAATATATCTGCCCAATAAGGTGTCATAAGGCATACTATGTATGCAATTAAAAAAATCAACGTTGCATATTACGAGGATGGGTAGCTCATAGTGGAAACACAATTTCAAACGGAAATTTAATTTACATAGCATTTTTAGTGAGTGTATCTATATTGTAAACTAATGATGTTTTTAAATATTGCATCTAAAGGGTAAAAACGAAAAATTGGGATAAGATGCATAATGAGGAAGGGGGAAAGTTTTTGACACTGTCAAAGTGACATCTGTCAAAACTTTCATGTAGAAATTAAAAAAATAATATAAAATTGTTTGTAGCTATCTAAACGAAGCGAGCCAGCTATCTAATGAATATATAGGCGAGGAAGCGTCATTATTTTCTCACGAAGAAATAGAGGGCGACATGGATCAAGAGGGATAGCTCTTTTTTTGAATAATTAGCATCATTTTGTATTAGGTCACTGCTTGCAGCTATTCCTTAGCGAAGATGCGATTGAAAGAGAGCAAAATACACCATCCTGCCAATATCTTTCCCAAACTCCTGAACAGCCACCCTGAATGCAAAACAGGCAGAATATATTGGCTAGGGTCTCGATATGAGTATCAAACCTGAGATTATTATCTTTGATAATGCCAAGCAACTTGCTTTCAGATGTACATACAATCGGAGAGTTACTTATTGATATATGCATTAAATTGCCCTTGAAGGATATGACTTTTGATTTTGCAGGATTTAAAGTCAACTGATTGGAATCGCACCATAATTTCACTCTCTCAAGATAAGATCCTTATCATGCCACAAAATGGATGCATCATCTGCAAAGATGTCGAATTGACTACTAATCCGAAGCTCTGCAAGATCATTGATGTAAAGAGGACGCAAAACTGAGCCCTGAAGAACACCTCATCCAATGAATTGATAATCAGAGCATGATGACAGGCTGGCGACGACCCATAAGGAAAGAAGAAAGCCAGGACAAAATTTGACCTCTAAAGCCATAATGTTCGAGCTTTCGGAGCAGAATATCAGGGCTGACGCAGCCAAAAGCCTTTGACAGCTCACAAAAGACAACAGCAGAAGCTCCACCCTCGTTCATCTGAGTGTATATAATTGCTGCAGTAGATGATACACAGCATCATTGGTACTGATTTTGTCCCGGAAACTAAATTGATGTGTGGTTAGAATCCGGTTTCAATAAATAAAGGAAAACATAAGTGTCTTTACCAGCTTTTCAATGACTTTTGATAAATTGGCCTGAAGTTTGATGGATCATGCAAACTGGGAATAACCTTGGCTGTAGTTTATTTATTTATTTATTTCCACGGAAAACTCCATTTTTACAATCAAATTACAAATTTGAAATAATATTAAAAAAGAAAAAGTATCTATAAATAACATTAAAAAAACAAAAAGTTAAGCAAGGTGAAAAAGTACCCAACCCACTGTCGGTTAATTGCTTGGGCTAGGACCAAGAGCACATCATCCTGACAGAAAGTTCATCTTCACCAGCACTATTCTTGTTTTTAATCAATAGCAGTGATTCGGTGAGTTCGGTTGGTAAAAAGGAAAAAGAATTCGGAATATTTACCCCTGATAAGTAAACCATTGAATCTTGAGACTGCTGAAGGCTCTGCTGCAGTAGAATTGGTTCGCATCATTTGGGGGTGATCTCAGGCAGTGGTGCTAATTACGTAAAGCTTAGTTTTGCTATATAATAGGCTGACCTGACCATTTATAAAGCGATTGGGCTTTTTGGTTTTCTTTCTAACATAGCTATGTTGTTTCACTGATTTACGATATTCGATAAAGTCACATTATCATAGGTTAAATCTAGGATGCTTTCATGCACGGGTGCTTACGATTTTGTGTTCCGTTTAATGATCTATTATAAATTGCGAAAGTATAAACTAACCAACGGTGACGAAGATTTGGAACAAAACGCTTCATTTACCATTTCCGGTGTTTCCTCTATTATTATTTCAATAGATCTGAGTGGCAATAACACTATAAATATATGTATTATTTATTGAGATTGTATTATTAATTTATAGGTGAAGAAATGGTATCTTAATATAATGAAGAATGGTGCATTTAAATTTGTTTTAAATACCTTGCCATACAAGTATATATTACACAGAAAAATATGTTGTATCTATTGATTTAGATATATCTTATGGAAATGCTACGCAATAAAATATAAAATGACTGAAGGTTTATAAATAACACTTTATTCCACAGTTAAAAAAATCATGATAATACCATATTTATTCAATTGCACATCTGCATACCATTTAAATTTATTAATTTTATGTTTTTTTACCCGTAGTTCATTTTAGATTTTCTGTTTTCCCGTGCTCCTCAAAAAATTCTCGAAGTGACCTCTCATTACAATAATTGTACATTATATCCATGCAAATTTAAAACATTTCTAGGCTTTATTCTATCTTATAAAGATATAAATACCTATATAAAATAGTTATAAGATATGCTCAAATCCACCAGGCCCGAGGCTTGGTTGTACAGTCAGCTTAATATGAGCTCAATTCAACCTCCTTCTTTATATTTAACTAACCTAAGCCCGTGCTGACTCTGTACAACTAAACCTAAGGCGAGGTTACATAAGGCTGACTTACGATCAGTTAATTTCAACCTCGACTACTAGCTGATTCTTCTCATGTAAAATGCATTGCTAATTCAACTGAGGCCAGTTTTTGAGTGGAACATACTGATTATGATTAAATACATATTAGTATACAATTTGCTTGTACCATCGCTAAACCGCATTAATCTAAATATATAACCTCATTCCGATCGCGTGACATTGACGCGGTGCGGTACCAGCCGCACGCGTCAAAGCAATCGAAATTGTCAAGTTGATAACTAACGCATTGAAACGATGACTTTTCAGCTGAGCCTGACCGAAGCGGAGCAAGTTGAATCCCAAGGGAATGAGTGTCATCAGTAATTGGAGGAGCTTAGAACGCTTCGTCTATGGCAGATCCAGCTAACAGTCTCGCTGCTGCAAGCACTAGCCGCCGCAAGCGTGTGCTGCAACCGCAGCTTCGATCCGAGGCCAAGCGCCTGCGGACTTTTCCGCAGGAGGACTCCACTCCTCAGGATAGATACAATTCCTCTACCGTTACCAAGACCAGTAGTAGTAGTAGCACTAATACAAAGGTATGTTGTTTTGAAGATTGTCAGATTTGTTTTCTACTTCTTTGTTCAAGATGCAATCTCAGCCTGAACTATCAAACGAACATAGTTGATAGTATATATTTTTTTTTAAGTCACGAATCTAATGATTCTAATAAAACACTAAAAGGGTCCAGCACTTTCTGCCCAGCCTCGATGATAGAATAGTTTATACATAGGTCAGTGGGAAACGTTTCCCATAAATGACACCCTTTGCATGTTAAACATTTACCATACAACAATAAATTATTCCAACTTTATTACAGATATTAACTGGTTGTAACCTATTTTAGGTTAAATCCACAAAATCCCACGCGTCGACCAACCAGAGAGATCATTCAGACTCTCGATCGAAATCCCAGGAAGACCTCACCGTAGCCTCTTCCCACAAGGACAAGAAAAACAACAGCAGCGGCGGCGGCAGCTTCGTATATTCTAGGCGGTCGTCTCGATCCAATCCGATCGACATTACTCCGATAGATATCGAGGGGCCCGAACACAAGACGAGGAAAAAACACAAATCCGACAAGGAGAAGAGGCGGGAGCACCGGGACAAGGACGATAGCAGAGTGATACATTCGGAACCGTCGACGTCTTCCGACAGTATCTCCGCGAAGCACACCGAAAAACACAAGTCACGTGAAAGATCCAAACCGAGATCGGGTCAAGAAGACAGACCGAGAAGCGATAAAAAAGATAAGTACAAAGAACTCGGTGATTTGGAACTTAAAGCGAGAGGGCACAAAGATAAGGATCCCAAAGAAAAGGATAAAGAGCATAGGCAAGACAAGAGCGACCCCCGAAAAGAATCGGAGAGAGAAGGTAAATCGCGAAAGCACAAAAGCAAGAAGGAGAAACACAAGAGCCACTCTAATAATAGTGTCCAGTTGAATTATCCCTTAGGATTAGACGAGACCTTGGTCGCGAGCTCGTCAAAAGTAAACCATACATATCCACAAGTGAGTATAATTTGACAGGTTTTTATTATTAAGTCAGAGGTCGTCTAGATTTTTGTGTCTATATTTGTGAATATTATAAAACATTGTGCTACAGTTTCCGGAGTTATAGGGCCCTGATATACACCTATAAAAAAGCAAAGCCATTTTATCTGTCAAAACGAACATATCACGGGGCTTGAAAACACCAAGTTTATAAGACCATCGGGACTTTCCCATGTTCATTGTCGTCGATCTTTTTTCTTAAATGAAAACATTGTTTTCTCTTAAGTAATTTATTAGTTGTTATCCTCTTTCGTTCCAGTTTCCTAGTCCAAGCGGTCCTATTCCTGTTTCATTTTCTTCGTGACATATTCCACTTTTTGCATTGAAGTCTCCTATTATTAAGTTGAAGGGGGCATGGTTAATTTCATCATATTACTCTTCAATTTCGGCGTCTTCATGTTGAGCTGTTGGGGCATATACTTGGATTAATTGTTTACATTCATACCTCTTACGGTTATCAATAATTTAAAAATATAATGACACAATGTAAAATTTAGAAGACATTAACGAAAGCACGTTACCGATATTGGATACTAATATTATTTTCTTTTAGGTACACAAGTATCCGCTACGTAGCCAATCTAAAATTGTTTCTTCGGGTTCAACCTTTACGCCCACTTTACAAAGCTTGGGGCTTTCTTTTGCGTGCTCTTCGTCTGCCGAGTCTCTACAGACGACATCCGCACTATCGCAGCAACACTGGAAAAGGTAAACATTTCATTGATTCAATTTGCATGAAATAGCATATAAGTTACTTGTGTGTATGTCTTGGGAAAAGTGATTCCGGAACAAATAGAACTCCTTTTGGTATTTGCCCATAAAGAAAAAAAATGTAAAGAATGATATATGTACCATGTAAAAAAAATATGTTTCCCGGTTTTTAAAATAGCAAATACTTTTTGAGATAAAAATTATTTCATTTTTTAGGGGGTTCTTTAATTTTTATAATTTGTTTTTGTTAATTCTCTGATTGATGCTTACATGAAATATTTTGAACTGAAAGTTGGTCAAGGAACAACAACACATGTTTGGTCTTCTTACTCAATTTAACTTAATAACCTCTGGCCAACTATTATGAACTTTACTGTGAGTGATCTATTAGTGCATTAGTCCCACACTGAAGTATTGATTTTTGGTTTTCTAGAGAATCATGTTAGTTTTTTTCCGAACTATAAAAGTTTTGTGGTAGTGATTTTACGCAATAGTTTTTTCCCATAATTGTTGAAGTGTCTCCTTTATTGGCATTGATTGGTCAGCTCTAGTGAGCTCTTTCCAGAACCTGCATAATTATATCACAACTTGAGCAGCTGAACTGTTACATTTGTAAGGAAGACAAAAATACCATATTTGGTCATGTGGTAACCCAATCTGCAAGGCTTGCAGTGGATTAAAAACAGCCTCTGAAGTGGGGCTAAAAATAGAACATGCATTTTCTGGTGTCCCGATTGTAAGGAAAGAAATTTGGCTATAATCCAGCGAGCAAACAGTCCAGATTTCAGTTCAGGGAACAAACAACATTGAACTTCCTTCATACCAATGCTAATACTGTTAATGAGGCTAATGCGTGGAGATTACTTATTTAAAATTGTTGAACAAGGAAAATCAAGATAAGAATGCTCTTTTAAAAAACTTAATTTGATGGCAGCTGAGGTTGAATCCCTGAATATTTCAGGATCTTCTGGTTCTCTCAGCAACACAACCCAGTAATCAGCAGAAACACTCAAGTACATGTTCCAGGAGTATTTTCAGAGAGAAGACCGTATGAATAACTTCATTATATTTAATTGCCCTGAAACCACAACACAACACACAAACCAATGCTCCTGACATCCAGCTGAGTTATAAAAAAAAATAGGTCCATCAAGGTTATCTGCAAAACAGAGGAACTGTCAAAAGCTTAGAAACGATCCAAGTCTTAAGCATCTTTCAATTAGTCATGACAGAACACCAAAACAGCTCCAAGAGTACAGAAAGATTAAACAAGCTATGATTTTCCGATTGAACTCTGGAGAAACTAATCTGAGGATTGTCTATCGTAATGGTAGACTAATAATTGTGGCCAGCCATAATTTAAACTAACAAAGTTGTCTAACACGAACATAATGTATCGCTTATCAGAATGTTGGAGGCTTAAATACGAAAACCAGTGAATTTTATAAGTCGGTTTTTCTCTGTGATAATCATTTGGTGGCAGTGACTGAGACCTGGATCCAGGATGGTGTTTTAAATGGAGAACTATTTAACCATAACCTACATTGTTTGCAGAAAGGATAGGAATCTAGACATGATGAATGCATTGATAGGAGGTGGAGTACTGCTTGGTGTTAGAAACGATGTACCAGTTCTTTGGGACCTTGAAAACCTCTTACCTCAAATAGATATTTTGGGCTGTAAGCTAATAATCTCTTGTAAATCTGTATATATCTTTGTTATTTATATTCAGCCTCAGGCAACATTGACTCGTCAGTATTTGTTTCATTTGTTTTCTAACTATGAGCCTATACAATCTAACAAGACCATTTTTATTGGAAATTTTTACATAACTTCTAATCCTCAATTAACTATATTAAACGATTTTATGTCACTATGTTCAAACAGTATAATACACACAAAAATATCTACAATAATATATTGCATCTTGTAATTGCCAATTTTGAGTGCGAGGTCACTAAGGAAAATTTACTACTTGTCCCTGAAGATAAGCCACATCCTAGCATCAATGTCTCTCTAGTTTTCAATGGTGATTTTTCAGACATTCACTTTCAAAAAAAAGTTCAAATAGTATACGTTACAATTTCAGGAACCCTCTACTTTATCAACTCCTTTCTGAGACCAATTGGGAGTTTTTAATCGCCGCCTCTGATGTTAATTTGGCAGTTACTCTGTTATATAAGCACCTATATGATATTTTTGGCAAAACTGTGTC
The DNA here is from genome assembly GCA_016904865.1 of Pissodes strobi. Taxonomy (NCBI): domain Eukaryota; kingdom Metazoa; phylum Arthropoda; class Insecta; order Coleoptera; family Curculionidae; genus Pissodes; species Pissodes strobi. The sequence goes on from MU184757.1 coordinate 58,680, forward strand.
TCTCTTTAAATTCAATGAACATAAAGTAAAATATCCAGTCTGGCACACGAAGAAAATTTTTAGAAAATTATTAGAAACTCCTGCATAGGATTAGATTGCTTTTTCCGAGCTTAGAAAAACAATCAAAACCGAAATTGATGTTGCTTACGGATCCTACATTAAACAAACTGAATCCTCTGTGAGGAAAGATCCAAAACAGTTCTGGAAATATGTTAGACATTTGCGGGGTAAATCTCGCTTGCCTGGATCTACGATTCTTGGTCAATCCACCTTCGAGGCACCTCAAAACATTGTCAAAGCCATTGCCGATTTCTTTAAAAGTGCCTATATACAATCCCCTCTACTCATGCTAGTAGTGACGCTGGCTCCCAAAATATAATACTCTACCTTTTAATAGTGAATGGGGTTAGGACTTCACTGGAAAGGATGAAAAAGAAACTCACAGCGGGACCTGACAGGGTTCCTTCATTATTCTTCGTGTTGTTGCCTTACGACTCCCCTACATCATATATTTTTTATCCGATCGGACGAAAAACGACACCTTTCCGATGTGTTTTCTCACCGCAAAAGTCATGATTCCAGTATATTGTATTCGTTGCTTGGCAACATGCAATAACTGTACAAGAATAGAGAATAACAGTCCGGGAATATAACATTCACGTCCTAGGCCGGGAATGTAACATTTATGTCATATTTAAACGCCTTGTTTGTCAGATCTGACGTCTATCAAAAGTAACATTTAGCTGTAGTTTCCGTAGCTACGCAATAAACTTCAAGCTCGCTCGATTCAAAACTTGATATTATGTTGAGTTTAAATTTAAAACACCGTTTTTATTTACAGTAATATTTGACTCTATTTATATAAGTACGTATTCTAATTAATTTCGATCGGATAAAAAATAGTATGTGCAACTCGTAGGAATATCACATTCCTGGACTCCTGTGTTGCTGGCCTCGGCTGCGCCTCGTCCAGCAACTACCGCAGTCGTCCAGGAATGTTTTGCTTTTCCGCCTAGTTACACAATATACTATAACTTAGCCAAAAAAACTTGTACTTTTTCAGAAAATGCTGGAAAATTGCTAAAATATCTCCAGTACATAAGAGCGGTTCAACCAATATCAAAAATTATACACCTGTCTCCATTCTGTCCAGCTTGTACAAGACCTTTGAGGTGTGTGTCTATAACAGCTAGTTTCACCAATTAAAAAATCAAATTTCGCCAGAACAACATAATTTCTTCTGTAAAAGGTCAACAATAACAAATCTGACATGTTTCTTACAAAAAGCATACAAAGCAGTTGGAAAGAGGAAGCAACTCTATGTTGTGTGTACCAATTTTTCGAAGGCCTTTATTACTCAAAAAATGCTCGGTATGGGATCTCATCATGACCTTGCTAAATTCTTTACTTCATATCTTAGTGACCCCTCTCAGTTTGTTGAATTTTTAATGGTTTCAAGCTCAACTGTTATCTGACCCGAAGCGGTGCTCCTCAAGGGAACAATCTTGCCCCACTAATCTTTTCTATCTTTGTCAATGACATTACTGGTAGTGTTTCGAATTATTGTCTATTATTTGCAGACGACTTAAAGCTATTTCGATTTATAGATACTATTGATGATTGTTCTCAACTACAGAAATACATTGATGCTTTAACATTGGTGCACAATTAATAAACTACCACTTAATCTCACAAAGTGCAAGATTATGGCAATATTTGATTATAAATTAGGAAATGTTATTCTCGAGGGTGGGGAGTCTATGAAAGACTTAGGGATTCTAATTGAATGATAACAGTAACTTTTGCCGAACATATTGACAAGGTTGTTAAGTCCTCCCTGAAAACTCTAGGTTTTATATTCAGAATATCATATATCCTCCAAGAGGATATGACCAACAGTTATTTTACAAAGATTTAATTTTATATCTCTAAAACACTATGCTATTCTAAGTAGCCTTCTCTTCTTATTCAAATTATGCAACCACAAAATTGATGCTCTTGAACTTTCAAACGAGTTAAACTTTTTCCTTCCTCCCAAGCATACAAGGAAGCATCTTAAATTTTATCTTGAAAATATACTGACTAACTTAGCAAGGAATGCACCTCTTTATCCTGTCTGTGCATGGTTTAATATTTTGCAGGACAACAATTATATTGATCTGTTTAATGGCACCTTAACTTTCTTCAAAATGAAAATTACTCCAATGGTTTTGGCTTTGTGAATTATTGATTTAATGAGTGGTGAGTTGCCTTGGGTTTATTCTTTTATTTTTTTTTGTATTGTGAATTCAGATATTTTATAGTCTATTTTTTAATTTATCTTTTTGAGATTTTTATTTGTGCTGCATTATTTATTCTCTCTTATTTTGTGTTTTGTTTTTCTTGTTTTTTTTTTGTTTGCTTATTTTATCTGCTCTATATGATTACTCATAATGCTTTGATTATCTTTTTATTGGGATTTTCCTGTTAAGCAATAAATGAATAAATTGAAATCCAAATCAGCGAACATTGCCACATGCTCAGCAGCATCCAAGTGGTTTGACGGTTCCTTAAGAGACATGACAGATCGACTTTGTCTTTTAAGGCAGTGTCCCAATCTAATATTAGCTGAAACCCAAAAGGTTCCCCAAAATTATTTTATGTTTTCACTTCGTGGGACAATACTACTCTGTATAAAGAGAGTACGTTTTGATTAACTCCCGTAAAAACTACCCATCGCCTCAAATGCATTTCCATAGAAATGATGCCACATATTTATCATTGCGTTTCCATAGAAACGTCAATATTTAAATTGGGAAAGTAGTGTTTACGAGGGAATTTCAAAACTTTAATAAGTGCAGGATTGTTTTAAATATAATAAGTTTTGGGTTAATTGAGAAATTAAATAAATAATTACGTTTTGTATAATGACTAAAGGTTTAGTACACTCTTTTCCACAATTTAAAAAAAAATGAATAATTATAACCATTAATGAATGTAAAGCCGATAACTGCGGGTCGGTGAATCACAGCGCTGACAATAACAGGCAAAATAAAAACAACCGTCGAAATAAGGCTGGAAAACATCAAAGTGTTGTCTTTGGGAGTGTGAACAAGGAGGAAATTGAAATTTTTGCAGGGGAAAATATTTGGGAAGCACCACTTAAAGCTTTTATTTATATAGGGAAGGTAAAAAGTGGTATTACACCACAGTTTATTCAGAGTCATGTAAAGAAGCACTGTGAAGGCGAATTTGTTGTACAGGCGGAAAGGCTTCCTACTCAGGGAACAAATCAGGCGTTTAAACTGAGCATTGACTATGCTGTAAGAGATAATGTTTTAAATCCAGCCTTTTGGCCTGCTGGTATTTTACTTAGGAAGTTTTACGAAGTAAGGGCTTCTCGGGAGAACTCTGATGGTTCTAACCAGAATTTTAATGAAGAGCAAGAGGGCATAACCCCTTGGAGAATGGCGTGGCCACAGTTCGAGGTTCCAAAGATACAATTTGTAGTTTTTACCAGGATGTTGGGGGATGTCTCACTAAACTTATGGAACTACATGCTGCCATGCAGTTCTGTGAGTATGATGTGATTTTACTGATTGAAACTTGGTTAACACAGGATTTTTCTTATAGCAAGCATGGATTTGAAGACTTTGTGATTTTTAGACAGGACCGTGATATCAGCAGTGGAAAATTGCGTGGTGGTGGAGTGCTTATCGCTACAAGAAGGAGACTTGGAGCTAAAAGAGTAACTGTACCAACGAACGGTGTGGAGCATATATTTGTACAGTGTAGGTGCGTGGATGTGTTTACATTTCTCCGGGGTCAGCGAACAGAGTTTATGCTGAGCATTGTGAAGCTGTCAGTGGCATAGCGATGGTCAGGGCTTGTATGCATTTTCTAGTGGTGCAGTGGTGAATGTGGACTCCCCAGCTTCAAACCTGTTCCAGACTTTTAATTTTTATGATCAATTTAACCATGTTTTGAATAGTAGAGGAGTATTTTTAGATCAAATATTTGGCAATCTGGGTGGCGTATGACTGTAAAGGACCTTAAAATGCCAATGATGATACGGAAATAGAACCTAGATCCCTAGCGGATACCTGTGGCCTACAAAGCCAAAAGCCAGGGAAAACACCTAAAGTGTTCATTCTCTACAACAATCTGGAAAACGAGAGAGAACTAAAAAACAAAAAAAAAAAACAAGATGAAGCCCAAGACTGATTGGCAGATAGTAAAAACAAAAACCAAATTTTAAGCGTTCCGAACCAACTAAGGGAATCAAAGAAAATGTCCCATCTAACTGTTGCAACCTCCAAGACGCGAACATTGTTTTTGAATCAAATACCGTTCCCGAAATAGTTCTGAAATATTTAACAGATAACGGAGTGCAGGATTGTTCGTGCCACAAAATGAAGGCAAAGAAAGACAAGTGGAGAAACTGTTTTATATTAGCTGTTCCCACTACTAAAAAAAGGAGATCGTGTCACCAGATCTCTGACGCACAACCCCAAGGAACGGCGTGACCTACTCGAAATATAAGGAGTTCCACATTATCCATCATAATGTCCAATCTATTGGTAATAGTTAGGACCAACTTCAGGTGCTTCTGAATGAACATAAATGTATTGCATTGGCTATTACAGATAATTGGAAATCAGAGTGTTATAACTTGGTGGAATACGAGTTGCATCATGGTGGGGCTGCAGTGTATGTCCGAAAGAAAACTATGAAAAAGAAGGATAGATCTCACCCAGTATTTAGAGTGTTTTGTTTTTGAGTGTGCGGCTGCAGAACTTCTAATAAATGTCACTAGGGTGGTTGTTTTTTCTGTATATAGAACAGCTACCTCTCATGTTCAAAAATTGATATAATCTTAAACAGGCTTGCAGGTGAGGATATTTTGGTATTTATGGCGCGCGATTTTAACATTAATATATTGCGCAGTGACTGTGATTCAGCAACTCTTTTTTATCTCTCTTAGCTTCTTTTAATGTCTTTTCTAGTATATACGAATATACCAGAATGGCTGGATCAATAAAATCATGCATCTGCAACATTTTTACCAACTGTAATTCTATCACAGTTAGGATCTTGCAAACTCATATATCTGCCCACACTGGACAGAAGTCGACTTTTAGTCTGCCTGGTGCAACATCGCAAAATATACTTAATCGTAGAGTTTTTAACTATGAGGTTAAGTAATGGTTCCGTCAGCTTCTTGTAGGGAAAAAATTGGCAAATGGTCTTTGATGTTGAACAGTCTGATGTCAATGACCAGTGGAGGACGCTTATGAATTTATTTCTTTTTTTTTTCTACGAGGGTGATAGAATACAAACAGGAGCTGGATGTGCTCTTGGTTTTGACCATAGCTGATAAAAGGTATAAACATGCATATAATTAGTGTAAGTCTAGATATAACAATGTACTGCAAGAATCTAAAAAACAATACTATGCTGAAATATTAATTGAAGATGCACTTAGCAGGTTGTTAATGAGATTAACGGTGGAAAGAGTTTGGTATTCCGGGGTGATCCACATGTTGTCAGTATTGACCTGCATCAATTTATGGTAGTTGCAGCACCAAATTTGATAAGTAATTTGCCAACATAAAAGTTGTAATGTAACATATTGTATAATCCAAATTATATGTTCCTTACACCAGTACTCGCTCTAGAGATGTTGGAAATAATAGACAAGTTAAAAAACAAAAAAAGCTCAGGGTATGTTGAGATATCTGTCAATCTTATTAAGGGTTGCGCTGAACAGATTGTAATTCCTCTCTGCCACGTCATTCTTTAAAGCAGGGCGTTTTCCCTACAAATCTTAGGTTGGCTGTGGTCTAGCTCTTATACAAAAAGGGAGATCCAACTGTGCCAGAGATTTATAGACCTATTAGTCTTCTTTCTTCCTTCTCAAAAATATTTGAAAAGGCTATGTGTCTTCGCTTATTAGTTTCTTTTGCAATTTTAATTCAATTAGTGAGAGGCAGCACAGTTTCTTGGCAGGGAAGTCTATAAACAGTGCAGTGTTCGACTTTATGAGTGGGATTGTAGACCACCTTAAAAGCAAGAATGTAGTCATGGGTACTTTTTTAGATCTTTCAAGGACCATGACATCTTGCTTGGCAAGCATGAACGTTATGGAGTAGAGGCTCTCCACTAAGGTGGATAGAATCGTACTTGAGAGGTATGCTACATCAATGACTTGAGCAGAGATGTGGCGGACGAGAGTATGTCGATTGTAAACTTTGCCGATGATACTAACATACTGGCTGGAACAACGACTGTGGAGAAGATCCTGGCTCTTGGTAGGCATCATTGTTTAACGTCTGCACAGAGATGGTTTGATCGAAACAAACATACTTAATGCTAACAAATGGAGTTTTGTGTTTTTCAGAGCAAAGCAGTCACCACTTGCCTGTCCAGATAATGCTGTGTTGCTCTCACAGGTGATACCAATCATATCGGAAGCTAAGTTTCTGGGCATTTATGTGGATTGTCACCTAACTTGAGAAAGGGAGGTTGTTTATGTCTCGAATAAGCTTATTAGCTGCTGCTATATGTTCAGCAGTATGTCGACTTGAAGACCTTGCTAATAACATACTATGCAAACTTCAATTCCAAAAGAAGGCCAACGAAGCAATAGAGGATAAAAAAATAGCACTAGCCACTTTTCTCGATATAGAAGGCGCCTTCAATCACGCGTCACCAGATTCGATCGGAAGAGCCCTTGAAGGAAGACACAAGTCCCAGGAACCATCCGTCAATGGATCGAGGCCAGCCTTAAAAATAGGACTATTGTATCCACCTATGGCGAGGCAACACTTAAAACAGCAGTCGAGAGAGAGGATGTTCCGTAAGGAGGAGTATTATCACCACTAATAAGAGGACACTGCAACGAAAACTGCGAGATTGAGGAGGATAAAATCCTAGGCATGCCCTCAGACCGCTCCACTCCGCAGTATAGCTTTGAAAAGACATTTTCAACACAAATGCCACCAAGAGACCTATGGATAAAAGGCCCACCCATAAGGGGAGACATAGTCTGGTATACAGACGGCTCGAAAACCGAGGAATGGGAGCCGGAATCTATGAACCAAGGACAGAGACCAAAACCTCGATACCAGTAAGAAAGATTCAAAATGAGAAGAAATTTAGAAGAGAGGTTAAAGCATTTTGAATCCCCAAGGCTTATTATTCATTGGATGAGTTCTTTCAGGGCCGCTTTGAATAATCAATAATTGGCTAATTATAAATGTTTGTTCTTCTGTTTTTCTCTGGGACACCCCACAATTATTGTTTAGTATACTCTCGAAACTCACGTACGTCTATGCCCGACTTACGCACCATTCTATTGCATGTATTGTTTCCTTTGATACTACACTAATGTTTTGGTAATTTTATATTTTGCAGATCTGGTTTGGGCAAACGGGAACTAGTAGCACTGGGTGCATCGAGCAGCAGCAGCAGCAGCGCCAGCAGCAGCAGGCCGACGGCGCCGACCACCAGCGCGAACGGGCCTGAACCACCCGAGCCGCCCAGGCTCACGCGCAGCGGCGCAGTACTAAGAAGGAGCACTAGGAGCGGCAAAGGTATGTTTAGTCTGACCTTCGATTTATGCATCAAATTTTAATGTGCAACCTTGTATGAGTTGCTACGTAACACAGCAGTTCTGTTCTGAGTCTAACATTACTTCCAAGTCAGAAGAAACGCTCCATTATAGCAATTTATACTTTTGGCCTGTGCTGTCATCAATAAATCTATCTAATTTGTTTAAATTTGTTTTCATGCTCACACGTTGGCATCGAACCATCCATTATTAGGTTCCTCTTAGCCTAATTGTCACTATTTCTCCATTGATAGTAACACAACTAACGTAATACGTCACCAGTTTTGATTTCCAAGTGAAGCTTAATCTCTTTACCAAATAATAACATGGCTAGATAGGATCCTTTGTCAATACATAATCTTATCTCCAAATTTCCAAAAGTTCAAATAATGTTAATCCAAGAGCAAATATTTGATTTTTATTTATCAAACTAAACATTTTCGTTTCTGATGCGGTTACGTGGTGGGTGATTGATAGATAGATAGCTCGACAAAATATTTACATTTTAAAATTATTATTAATCTTGGCTCAATCCTATAATTTGTAATTTGTTTTTCATAATTGTAGCCAGCATGTCTACCTAAAAGGCTACGGCCTTAATCAAATCAAATCAAAATATACTTTATTATTAAGTTATAAAAACTTGTGTACAAAGTTTCCTAAACTAAAAGTTTACAAAATATGCCCTAATTTCCTTAAAAATTCACAAAGTTATTAAGTTTTTTCATTGTTATTTTATAAAAGGACAAACAACAAGAGAACAGGTCAACTGGAGACTAAAAAATAAAAATAAAACACACAAAATAAGAATATAGTGTTACCTATAGAACAGAGCACTTGGAAAAGGTTAAAATGAATCACCAAAATATTCTTCTACGCTATAATATGCTTTGGGCAACAAAAGTTGTTTAAGCTTTCTTTTAAATGTTTTTAAATCGTGAATATTTCGAATACTGAGGGGAATATATGATTATAGACTTTCCGACTGAGATATATTAGCGAGTTCCTGGTAAGAGAGGTAGTAGGAATTGGAACAACTAACGGGTAACATATCTCCCATCAGAAGTTGGTCTGTCACACTTGTATACAAGAACAGCAGTTTCCAAAATAAACAGGGAAAAAAGAGTAAGGATTCTTTCTGAGACAAACAAAGGCTTACATGGTGCTCTCAAATCAGAGGAACAGAGATACCTAACAACCTTTTTTGGATTAAAGATATAATATTCATTAAACCTTTGTTGTGGTAGACCATATCTGATATGAGACTCTACTAGAACGAAGTACACAGAACGTGCAACAAGCTTCCCTAGTTCATATTTTGTGACCCTAACCGCAAAGCAGCCCTAAGACAACCGAGATGCAAGGTTAAGGATATGTTCTTCGAACTTCAGTCTTCCATCAATGGTAATTCCCAGAAACTTACAACTACATATCTTTATTCTGCAAAGGAGTATTCTCATCAAACATAAAGCCCTGCACATTACATCTAATGCCCAAAACAACAGTTTTCCCGTATTAAACACAAGTTTGTTTGATGCACACCACTCCTTTACCTTTGACTGATCTTCAACAACATGACTCCTCAAAAGCACAGGGTCCTTGTAATGCCAAGATGTAGTGGTATCGTCTGCAAATAATAACACCTGGCCATGAAGGTTGAGGTAACTGATGTCATTCACATACAAGAGAAATAAAATGGGTTCCAACAGTGACCCTTGTGGGACTCCATATTTGAGGGTTCTGGACTTTGATGAAATCCCACCAACCACAACTCTCTGACTGCGCTGTACTAGATAGGATTCCAGTCACTGTAAGGCAACACCTCTCAAACCATACACACTTAGCATGGTCGACGCAATCAAATGCCCAGGAGACGTCGAAAAACATCGTCGCCCCTGTCTCCCCCGCATTTATAGACTTATATACCCCCTCCAAGAACTTAAAAATTGCATCGTGAGTACCTTTGCCGGCCTGAAATCCAAATTGATTATCACATAGAATTTTATTCTGAGACGAAAATGCTAAAATTCTCTCAAGTACCTTGGAAAGGGTAGACAAGATAGAAATCGGGCGAAAGTTACAAGATCAATCCAAGTCGCCACCCTTATGAAGACGAACAATCATTGCTTCCTTCAAGCAAGTAGGAAACCTGCCAGTATGCCATGAATTGTTTATGGCGAAGACCAAAGCATTTAAAGCGCAATCTGATAAGGACAATATTAATCTTACAGACATTCCATCAGATCCAGCAGACCTAGGATTCTTTATACCTGCAATAACCTCCAATATCTCAGAGCTGTTCACAGGGTGGAAAGAATTGAGAACTGCAACCTTCTGAAAATAACTAACGGGGTCTGTATCACCAGAAGTACCCTTCTGCAACGACTTCACAAAAATAATCATTCAGTGCATTCACTTCCAACTCAGGTTTGGCAATGCAGCGACTACGGACAGACTGCCCAAATTCATTCACTATTGACCCACTTTCCCGCTGTCTACTAGTTGAGGAATTTAAACGAACTCGATAATAGGATTCCTTAGCAACTTTTACCGTTTTTCTATATATTTTCTTAAAATGTTGAGTATATGAGTGTATATTATTGTGTTGCCAGAGTTGTTGTGAAGAACAGCTGGTGAAAATACCACCTTTACACAACACACTCTCGCTTCTGTTATTCGCGATTGTTTTTTCCTCATGTTACTTTATCATTACTTAAAAAATATATAGATCCGACATTCCGACACCTAAAAACTTATCAGCGAGTGACCATATAGTGCGTTTACCACAACAACGTCAGTTAAATATCCTGATTTTGCTACATCCATAGGCCGTTTCACCTGCACCGGCAATTTGAGTGCGACCGGTCTTGGAGACAATGAGTCAACACGATAAACTGTTGGACTGCTATCTCTGCAGTTTGGTCTGCACTGCGAAGGAGGATAAGCATGTGCTGTTCGGTTGTTTCTGCGATTTCTGTGCTCGACCAGTCTGTAGGAACTGCTCTGGTGGTGTGAAAACAGCGACTGAACTCAGAGCTGTTTTGCTTCAAAATCGGGCAAGCATCTTGTGGTGCCCTGAATGTAAGATAACCAATCTAAACCAGCTTAAGATTGGCAAGTCTGATTTAAGCTCCAATGAGGCACTTCATGTCGAAATTCAATACCTCAAAAAACTGCTAAAGGAAGTTGAGGACAAAAACGATATCCTCAAAAATAATAACGTGCTTTTGTCTAAAATGGTGGCTTCCCTAGAGAAAGACATCCAAAAGCAAGTCAACCATGATGTCAACCCAAAGTACACTCCCGATGCAAACCCAAACTTTGAGGAGCTCCTGAGGGAACACTCCTGCCGAGAAAATAGGAAGAAGAACTTTGTCCTCTTCAATTGTGATGAAAATGTTCAAGATGGACGTTGTAAGGCAATGCTCTTCTGATCTTAGTATTCCCATTGATCAACTGGATGCCTACCGCCTAGGTAGGGTAACCGAGGGCAAATGCAGACCAAATTAGGGTTGTGTGTGGAACAATTCATGCAGCCTCGACCATTATACGCCACGCTAAAAGACTTAAATCTAACCAAAATTTTACCCACCTATCAGTCAGCGACGACAAGACCCCTCGGCAACTTCAAGCCCACCGGGATGCCAGGAGGATTCTGAGAGAGAGATTGGATGCAGGCGAGACCAATCTCAGGATTGTCTATCGTGATGGTGTTCCAAAGATCATTTCTCTTAACGACCAAGATTTAAACTAATAACGCCCAGCGGGAGTACAACCATTCTATACCAAAATGTTCGTGGTCTTAATACCAAGACACATAATTTGTACAGGAGTGGCCGTGTCTAAAACATGGATTCAGGAGGGAGTGCATGATACTGAACTGTTCGGCGATGAGTACCAAGTCTACCGCAAGGACAGGGACCTTGAGGCTCTGCGTGTGACCAAGGGCGGCGGGGTGCTCCTGGCTGTCCGGCGTGACATCCCGTCCGCCAGAATCGACTTAAAACAGCTCGAGCTGGATATTCCTAGTGTGGATATTCTTGGTTGTAAGTTAACCATTAACTCTCAGATTATGTTTATTTTTGTAATTTACATGCAGCCAATCTCTTCCCTGGGCCACTATCGATTATTTATCTGCTCTTAGCCCTATTCATAACAATAGGATGGTCTTGGTGGGTGACTTTAATTTAGACTATCAGGTATCCGACATAGGCTTATACTCCAAACTCACAGTGTTAAAGGACTTTATGGCATATTTCGATTTAACTCAGTTTAATAACATTTCTAACTCTCACAACCGTCTCCTTGACCTTGTTCTTGCCAACTTCCCCTGCTCTGTTAGAGGAGAAGTGATGCCTCTTGTACCTGAGGACGCCCATCATCTCACTCTTGCCATCGCTGTCGAATGTTCTTCTCTCGGTTGCGATGGCAAGAATTTTCCTACGAACCCTCATAACAGAAACTACAATTTTCGCAAAGCCGATTTTCCATTATTATATCACCTTATATCTGAGACCGATTGGGAATTTCTCGCTGCCTTTTCCGACGTTGATGGGGCTGTCTCGGCAATGTACCAGAAGATCTACGACCTCTTTGATCGGTCAGTTTCGCTTTCAAAAACGTAAATACTCCTACCCTTGCTGGTATACTGGGGATATTATTAAACAATTGAAGACAAAGTCTCGCCTGCACTAGAAGTGGAAAGTTTCTAAATCCCAAACTGATTATAATGCATGCAAATATCAAAATTAAGATCGACTTAGCATACAAAGAGTTCATTGCACAAACAGAGGACTCCATTGTGAATGATCCAAAAAAATTCTGGAAATTTATTCAACAGAAGCAAAATAGTTCTCGTATCCCCCCGGTGAAATGTTTTGCTGCCTTCGACTCTCCCAACGGCATTGTGAACGCTTTTGCTGACTATTTCAAAAGTGTCTATGTTGATTCCTCTCCTACCAATGATCATGAATCTACTCAGAGTGATAATGACAACTCACAAAACATAAATATTCTTGCCCTTGACAATACAGACATCTTATCTGCTTTAAAAGGTCTTAAAAATAAGGAAACTGCAGGGCCGGATGGCATTCCGTCATTTCTTCTGCGGGACTGCGCATCTAGGCTTGTAAGTTTGACATGATTCCTGCAAGTTGCACAGCTTACCAATGGCTACAGAACTTGGCAGATCTGGAAACCCTGAAGTTTTATCCATGGTTTTGCGGCAAGGCATACAGGTATCCATTGTTTGCAATCCACAATGCTTAGTTATCACATTCTTTGTAGGAGGAATTATTTGTACTGTTGAGAAATATTTTTGCATACTAAACAGATCCAGTTGTTATTATATTTATTTTTGCAATTTTGTTATCACATTGATATATAGCAATCTGAATCTAATCAGTTTATTGCCAATCAAATCGCAAAGCTTTTTTGTGTGAAACGTAAGTTTATTTGAATAAACTGAATAATTCGTAATAATGTTGGTTCTTCTGCATTGGCAATTAAATGAAAAAATACAGTCCACCCGTTTTTTTCCGACGTAATTTTTTTATTTAGCGATAACGCTTTTGGTGCGTTATCTAGCTTGTTATCTGCGCTTTCGACTATCGTTCGATACCCGATATCAAGTTCGAGATTTCGGCGTTTAAGTGCGTGATGTAAAAACTCGGAAAAACCCAATAATATTCTTCATATAAGTTTTGCATTGGGTACCTTATTTGTTGCCCCCGTCGTAAAGTACACTAACCTATCTGGAAGCGACTCGATAGCAGTCGACCGTTCTAATCTTATCTGTGTTTTTAATTAATAAATTAACAGTGCATGCAGAATACACTTTTGTCATAATTTAATCAAAATCGGTGTTGTTAACATTAACGTTCGAATGTCGTGCATTTCATGGTGCATATTAAAAGGTGTCGGGTTTTGGTTTAGGCGTTAATTTTCGGGACGATGTGTGAGATGTAATCGGTGAAAGTGTTGACATATGTTGGGGCTCCGGTGCGTCTGGCACGTCGATAAAGCTTTTATTTAAAGTTAAGTATGTCTCGAGTTGTTATTTTTAAATTGTTGTAACTACAAGAGCTCCCTCTGAAATGAAGTAAATTTTCGTGCGATTTCCCAAAAGGGATTGAATTTTGTCGCTCAAACGCTACGTTCTGGTGAGAGCGGAAGTTTAGATTCTTACACCAATGCATAAAAGTTAATACGCAATCTTGAAAGTGCTTGAAATGTCTGTATTCTGCGGATTATCATCATACTTCTTAAAGTAATTTTTTTTTTAGAATATAAATAAGTATAAGTACAGTAGACTTCTTTTATATTGCACGGCAACTGCTGCCCGTCTCAAGCAATATCGATATTGCGACTTTAGACGATCTTCCTTTTAAATATCCATCTTATAATATTTTTAACTGAATATGGTACTTTTTACACTGCCCCGATATGTCTTCCAATTTCGATAAAGCGCGGCTTCAAGTAGGCTATGGACGGGCATCTTAGGTCGTCGACCAATCGTCAAAGACGTTGTTCGTCCATGGCCTACTACCGATATACTGAAAACTGGAAGACATCTGGCCTACCATGGCGATGCTAAAAGTATTTAAAGCAAGTAGCCTTGTCTGGACAGTTAGTCTTAGGGTTTTAAATAGGAATAGTTGATTTCGAATTATGAAAAAGTAAATGCTAAGACATAAAATAGAACTTAGAGCCAAGACGAAATAAAACAACCTTTTAGAAGTTGTTTTCTTTTTCGAATATCATCGGAAATAGTTGAAATTTTAAATATTAATTCCATTTTGTCTCATAAATGCACAAAGTTGTCCCAATAAGAAAAAAATGTATTTTCTACAGTTAATGTGAAAATGGAACTTAAAAAAAAGTATATTCTCTACTAAATGGGTCTAAGATGATGGGTCTTTTATAGTGTTCTAATTATGAGTTTAGCTTTATCCAGTGTCTGTGCAATCATCTACAACTAGTAATTAGAATACTCACATATTTTCATATAGTTTCAGGTTGAATTAGTATAATATTTGTTTGAGGACACAATTAGAAAAAAGTCTATAAATACTTAGTGCAAAATAAAACAATGTTGCTCTTCCAAAAGTTATATTTTACATTCTATTTATAACGTTTCAAACATACTAATTACATACAAATATATTCGTAGATATTGGCTACATTTAGATAAAAGATATGCAATACCTATATACTACCGACTAAGGTGGTACCTAACAAGCGTCCACCTAAACCTAAGATAACTAAATAAATGACATGATATTTTAATACTAAATGATTATTCTAACACTGCACTTTTTAATATTTTTCGGCTTCATGCAGTCCTTCCTGGGGGGGGGGGGGGGGGTCGTCCTAGGGCCCTAGTCCTTGTTCTGGCCTTTCAGAGCATCATCTCGTGGATCATTTTGTGGATTTTTCTGAATGGCATCTCCTCTATGGTCATCCTTCCTATGTTCCTGATTATTTCCTGAGTCCTCCTCGTGTAGTTCTTGATTGTGCGTATAGCAGCTTCCTTTCCAGCGTGTGTAGCTTCTTTTTGTGGGTTTTCGCTGCGGAGCTCCAAACTGGCGCGGCGTACATAATTATTGGCCTGACGTAGGTGTTGTACAGTCTGAGCTTGATGTCCTTGTACAGTCTGGACTGCGGCGTGATGTATGGGAATTTTGCGCTGGCTGCTATTCCTGCTTTTCTCCTGGTGCCCTGTATGTGGTCCTTGAACGTCAGCTTCTTGTCCAGTGTGACTCATAGGTACTTGACGGTGTCCGTGTCCTCGATCCGTGTCCCGTTGATCGTGAGGTGTGTCCTCTCTCTTGCGCTTCTGGTTGAAATTAATGAGTTACGTTTTGGTCTCGTTTATCTTCAGCTTCCACTTCTTGAAGTACTCTTCTGTCATCCTGACGTTCTGTTCTATTCGCTGTGTTACCGCCACCTGCTGCGTTGATGATGCGTAGACTGCTACGTAGTCCGCGAAGAGTGCTATCTGGTTGTTCTGCTGCCTTGGCATGTCATTGACGTAGATGTTTAACAGCGTCTGCGATAACATGCTTCCTTGGGGGGATTGATCAGTGTTGTTGTTGTCCTGTCTTTTAGATAGCTCATGACGGTCTTCGTGATTGCCGGCGTGATTTCTGCTTCGTGTATCTGTCGTACGCCTTTTATAAGTCGTCTTCTTGGTGTTGTTTCCTATCCTCACAAGCTGCATGGCTGTCGATTTTCCTCGCTGGAATCCCAACCGTTTTGATATGATGGTTCCTAGTGTTTGGAGCTCCGCGTTGATTTTTTTGTTGAGTACTCTTTCGAAGACCTTTCCGAGGGTGGGCAGCAGGGAAATACGCGTGATGAGGTTTGGCTCCTGTCCTTTCCTGGCTTACGATGATCCTGGCCGACTTCCATGTCATCGGGAAGTAGTGTAATTTGATGGAGGCATTGATGATGTACGTCAGCTGGACAAGGGCTTTATTTGGCAGGAACTTGGCCTCCTTCATGACCATGACTATTCCGTCCGATCCTGACGCTTTGTACAGTCTGGATGATCCTCCTTGGTTCCCTGGGGCTCGTGATTATCCTATTCGTGTCCTGCAGCTCTTCTTCTTGTCCTGTCGTCTGATAGATTCTCTGTCAGGCTGCTGATATTGGCGAAGTATTCCATGAACGCTTCCGCCTTCTCTGCCTTGTCTGTGATGATGCTTTTCACGCTGTCTCTCGTCACTTTGATAGGTGGGACTATCCAGGGGCTTTTGCTGCTCTTCGTTTTCTTGATGTGCTTCCATGTGTTGTTTTCACGGCTAGCGTTGTTGTATGAATCCAGCATGGCTCGGGTAAGTTCGCATTCTTCCAGGTAAGCTGTTCTGTCGTCCGAGTCACGTGTATTTTGATATATCCTGCGTAGTTGGTTCCTTCTCGCGATCTGTTCCTGGATATGTTCGGACGGCATGCTTAAATTCCGGGTGTTCCTTTGCGGCGCTTATTATCCGAGTCATGACTTCTATGGCTTCGTCTATCTTTGCAGGGGTCTACAAGTCGCGAGTTATCCTTAACTCCGCGTTGAAGTTTGTCCTGTCGGCATTGCTGTAGTTGTACGTGACCCTAGGGGCTGTGAGGGCTGGCTGATGCGTCGTTTTGAACATTACTGACATGTGATCAGACTGCAGTTCCGACATGGTGGTCGCTGTGGCGTAGATGCCCCTTGCTATTCCTATGCCCAGCGTGGCGTTGGCTACGTGGTATTGCGCAATCCTTGTCCTTCTGTCCGGGATTATGAGGTTGGCGTCGTTCGTGTCGATCCAGTTCCGGAGTCGCGTTCCTGTCGTATTGTCCGACGAGGTGTGCTTGGCGTTTAGGTCCCCTATGAGCATCGTCTTGGAATGGTTGAGCAGTCTTTCCAGTTCGTTTTCGTCGAGGGCTTGATTTGGCTTGTTGTACGCTGATATAATCTGCAGGTTGTTTGTTCTTATCGCCATTGTCTCTATACTGATCGTGTCTGTTGTCTGCTCTTCGAATTGGACGCTCCTCTTCACATATAGGGCCACTCCTTCACGTGGTTCCTGGTTTGGTCGATTCTTGTGGATCATCTAGTATCCTATGATGCCTGGCGGGTGATCCTTTGTCTTGGTTTCATTGACACTCAGTATATCTAGCGTAGTCCTGGCGATGAGTTCCCTGAGCTGTCTGATCTTGCCCCTTATTCCATTGATGTTGATATGTAGTATCTGCAGTCCTTTACGATCTTGCATAGGATATCATTTCTTGCGTGACTTCTCACTCGTTTTGGGCCGCTGACAGCTTTGCCTTCAGTGTTCTGATTTTTGTGTTTGAATGTCATTTGTTTTATTTTTTTTGTATCTTGTTTTGTTAGGCCATAGTTAAGTTACTGGTGTTTCTAATTAAGGATTTATATTTTTTGCATTTAGGTGCAAGGTTATAATTATAGGAAATATACCTTACAATGGCATGCCTTTGGCTCCACCTGTGTTTTTTTTTTCAATTTTGATGAAAGTAGAGTCTTTTCGGCAAATATATTGTACTTTTGCTAATGTAACTTTAATTACTTAATAACTATTGAATTGAATAAATTGAAATGGAAATTTCTCCACCTCAGTTTTATACTTTTATATATATAAAAGTCTAAAACTGCATGAGATGTAAAAATATGCAACAATTTGTCTCACACGCATGAATCCGCCACAACAATATAGAACCTCTCTAAATTCCATATCGTGGCATTGTAGGAACCCTACATTTGTGAAGTCTGCATTTAACTATCTGTTTATTTTATTTGCTTTGATTCATTTCTTATATAACATATATATTATGTTCGCTAGAGCTAGTGTTTTTTTTTCACTTATTGTTCTTATTTTTACGTTTAAATTGGATAAATAAAGAATTTGATTTATATCTTTATCTTAGGAGAGGTATTTAATGTCAGCTGACGTATACTTGCTATTTGCAGATACATTATCTTATCTCAATCGTATTTCGTATTGAATTTCTTTGTCTTCGGTACTATGACCATACATTTTAGGTTTCAAAAATAGCATTATCTTAGTTTAAGGCCCCGGGATTTATTAGCATATATTGCCAGGTAAAAACAACCATTTCGGACTCGGATGGTATATACTCATTAAAGGATTAACCCTTCGACTTTATTAGGGTTAATTTTCTGCATATTTATAATTGTTTATTAAGGTAGTATCCAGGTACTAGAACAGGCCAGGTCGTTTCGACCGCGGTGGTCTGCAGGGCAGTTTATGTTTAGTTCCCCCAGCGAACTGTTGTGCGTTTTCTATGGAATATTCCCAAAGTATTCTTGCAGTTCTATATCGTTTTAGTGGTAGCAGGCATCATGGTGATTCCGATTTATCCTTCAGGATCAGGTATTTTGTTTTTGTAAATAGTCTCGTGATGATTTAATATATTGTTATTTTACGCTTCCTGCTAATTTATTTTGGATTTTTTTTCACGTTAAGTTGAGTTTATTATCAGACTCTGCGGTTGAAAATTACGACCGACAGATCGTTGTAAAAAAAGTTTGTAATGCAGGGAATCGCGGTTTGTGCGACTAATTATTTTTTTTACGGATGAACAAACTAGATACTAAATAATATACAGTTTTTAACTTTTTTTAGAATATATTGATCATTGACATTGTTTTTTCGAATTCAGCAGAATATTCAACATTTCGAAATCATTCATTATCGATGATCGAAATCTAGATAAAATTTCTTGTGGGTATGATAAGTTTGTGACTAGTCCGTGATCGTTTCTTATTTCTTATGATAAAATGAAAAGACGGTATAAAAATCCTGCAAAAGTATAAAAATATTTCGTGAATCAGATAAAAAACTATTATAATTTTTGTTAATTATAGAATAAAATGACCTTTTTGCCATTGAACCGACAAAAAAATTGCGTCACTATTTAGTCATTGACATGCACCGGTCCGCAAATCTGCAGAATATTGTAGATATTTTAGTTTTCGGATCGTTTGGTATTTTTTCGGATCATCCTGGCATTCTAATATTTAGTTTCAGGAGACAGTTTTGTCTACAATACAGACACAGAATGGGTTGCATCATCAGGAGATGATGATACTTACTGTATTGTGCGGATTATCAGCATACTGCATAAAGTTATTAAAATATAAATAGGTATAAATAACAGTAGATATCGTTTATCATGTTCGACAATAATTGTTGAGACGCGATCGATGAGATAAAACGACCCGTTTTGCCCGTTCCAAGCATTTATTTTTAAATATTCATCCCCTTCAGATCAGATATCATATTTTTTAACTGAATATGGTACTTTTCGCACTGCCGCGGTATGGCCTATAGTTTCGATGAAACGCAGCTTCAAGTAGGCCATGGACGGCCATCATAAGTCGTCGACCAATAATTGCCAAAGACGTTGTACGTCCACGGCCTACTACACTACCGATATGCTTAAAACTAACTGGAAGACATCTGACATACCATGGCGATGCCAAAAGTATTTACAGTACGTCGCATTGTGAGCCCGTGCTTGAGCAGTATCTGGACAGTTAATTTTACGGTTTCAAATTAGGAAGATATATGTCATTTGATATTTAGAAAAAATAAATGCTAAGGCTATAAAACAAGTTTTTAAAAGTTGTTTTCTTTTTTCGAATATCACCGGAAATGCTTAAAGTTTTGAATATTAATTGCATTTTATCGGCCACATAAAATGAAACAAACTTTCGAAAAAACCATGAGTATTGATATTATTTATACCTACATGTTGTAAATTGTTGTAGGGCAAGCCGGCACGTCAACAACGGGTTCGTGCGCCAGCTCGGGCAGCGGCGGGGGCGCGGCGGCGAGCGGCCGACGTACAGCGACCGGCGGCGGCTCGGGCAGGACTCAAAAGGGCGGCGGCCCCCCCGCGACTCAGGCTCAACCTCCGCCTTCCGCTTTATTGCCCGCGCCCTTGAACGCGGCGCGCGCCATGGCGGCCGACCAGCCTCAGGCCGATGTGCCCAATAACGGGCTTCAACTAGGTAAGTATTTTAACATATTTAAAGCATTGTATAATTAATCTTGCGGAGAGAAAGCTTTTTCATAGTTATAGCCTAGAACATGTGTTATATATTGGCCATGTTTGTAAATAAACCTCATCGATCCTCTTCAGACAAAGATAAAACATATATTTGAGTCTGAGCCTCAAGAACGAACTGAGTGGCTCCGAAATCAGTGAAGATGCCCATCATCTTCACTCTCTTCAGCTTTTTTCGATTCAATCGAGGGTTCGACCCTTCTTATTTTATTACATGGGGAAAGTTATAGTTTACAAAAAATTGCAGGAATATAGTTCGCTGGACACCTTTTGAAAAAAACTATACAAAAATATAATTGCGAGTTATGTAGCTTAAAATCTCCTTGTAAAATGTTAAAAGCATCTCCCATTAATTTCCCTATTTTTGCCATCAATAAAAGCCTATTTAACCATTCCATTAAAATATGTTGTCTGTGAATTTTGCCCCCCCCCCCCCCCCCCCCCCCCAATAAACAAAAATGTCCAACCTTTTTTTTCTTCTAAGAACAGCGGTAGGATATTGGTAGGGCCATTTGGATGGATATCAAGGAGTAATTCCCAGATAATACACCCACAATTTCAGCCATAGGGTTAGCTAGCTACCTGAATCCTTTTCTTAAAGTTATTTGCCGAAAATTGTCTTAGACCCTAAAGGGTTTTAATATAGTCATAATTTTCCTTTCATTACCCTACTGTGCTTCACTAGTTCTCCGCAATAAACCAAGTAGTCTTTGTGCCGCTTGTAGCGAATTACCTTCATTTTGCAGTTGGTGTCCTTGGTGATCAATTAAATTGTTACAGTGTAATAAGCCCAGTTTAGCTTCAGTGTTCATGTGTATGTGTAGATGCTGCACCAGGGGCAAAGCATTTGAAACAGTACGGCTACTTTCCTGCCAACGTAGTGAAATTCACTCTAGGCCACTCATGGGGTACCACTTTATTTTTTAAATACCTTGTTATCTAGTGATTTAAATGTATTGTTTTATTTTCTATATGAGCAAACGCATCGTCGACAATTCTCCACAGTACCTACGTTTTCGAAACTATCCTATTTTAACGGTTATTCGAATATTGAGCGTTCTGCTTGACACATTCACTATATTTATATGCCAAAACTGGTTGTCTTGGATGGTAAAAAAATAATTGAGTATCCACGCTATCTCTGGAGGTTGAACCAAATTTAGGATACACTGCAGTGACCTCAGGGTTATGCAACTTTTTAAACTCTGTAAATTTTCCCTGGTGCAACAATGAAATATCGTTAATCGAAACCAGCCCCCTTGCGATGAGGCATTGTCCGCTACCTGCGTTCGTTGTCCTGGAAGCTCCCAAGTCAAATTCGGCAGCAGCCACAAATTTCAAAATTGACAATTGTGACAATTTTCCAACGAAATGAGTGGCCACTCGCCGGAGTTTTTGGCTTTTGTGAGTTCTTTGGACGAACTCGTATGTGGTCTAAGCAACATTGTATGTATGTATCGAGTTTAAGTTATTATAAATTAGTGTCCGAGCTTATTTTTATGTTTAGGGGGCACTTTAAAGCCATAAATTATTTATTTATTTCTCCAATAATTTCTTCTAGTTCGTTTTCAAACAGCGCTTTCAGTTCATTTACATCATGTTGAACCCTCCTTTTTAAATATTGAAATATATGGCAAAATTCAAAACAGATAGAACAGCTTGTAAATGAGATAAAGTGCGGGATTTCTTACTATGGTCCTAAACTATAGAATGTTCTTCCGGCTGCCTACTAAACAATTTAAATTCGCAATGACACGATTTTTAATTGCAGAATTTTACATTAACGATTTTACAGATTTCGTAATATTGTTTGATATTGATGTGAAAAAAAAACTCATCAGGCGCTTAAATTTGTATATTTGAATATTTCACATGGATTGTAATCAGAAGGTATGGCGCAATGGGCAGTAATTGTAGTTATTTGATATTTCATGATCTATTACTGTAGACTGGTATATTTAGGTGGTTTTATAGATACTTTGTTATTTCTATTGCCTCAAATTGTATTATGTAATTCTGTTAAGATGCACGTAAGCCTCTGGGGTAACAGGAGGTAAATTGTGTTATGCTATGATAATAATAATATCTACTTCTGTTGGCTGTTTTTTATAGCATCGATAACTTTCCTTACCTGATTGTAACCAACCAGGTTGAATTTTTCGGGTTCTGTACACTGCAACGTTATTAATTGGTTAATTTATAGTTTCTGTTGTTATTGGTTCGTGTTTAGACAAACTTGCCTTTGTTCAGTTGCTTTCATCTAAAATCATTGAACACTAATATTGAAATGGCTGAGTTTAAGTGTGATTCCTGCCAGAGAATCGTCGCAGAAAAGGGTAAATATAAACCTGGCTGTTGTAGGGAGTGCCACCGGAATTTTCGTATGACCTGTACTGAGCTGGATAAGGCAACAACAAAGGTGCTCTACCAACAAAAGTACCGGAATATTAGGTTTTTCTGCAGCATTTGTGACTCCTACGTTAAAATATCTTCACGACAAAGTATCACAGCTACAATGATCGCAGATCTCTCTGGAAAATGTCGAAGCTCTGGGAACCTGTCTAAAGAAGAACAATGACCTTCTTCCAATGATTTCTGAAGTTTACAACACTTTGAGTAACCATGACTCCAAATGGAAAATTTTATACAAAAAAATAAATGACATTCACAGCCTCCATACCAGATTATGTGATATCAATATGTGATCAAGCAAATGAAGCAAGATATATTCAATCTGTCATCTATTTTTATGAACAATCATGATGAGTCTGTTAAAGTTCAGATTCACGGCACATCAAAGGACGAGTTATTGAAGGACATGGGCGATATGCAAAAAAGTGTAAACCAAATGGCACTTGCGATAGAAAAGTTGGCTGTCAAAGATAAGCGAATTATTACGAATAACCCACCACCAGTAAAAAATCGATTTCGACTCAGATCGATGAAACAGATAACCTTGACACATCCTAAAGTCATTGCTCTCACACTTCAAATATCCCCCATAAAAGAAGACTGGCATTATGTGGTAGTCTCCAAAATCCCACCTTCTTATACAGCAACCCAGCTTGCACACGATGCCACAGAAAAACTTGGAACTATTGACTTTATCCTGTTTTCCAATGCTGAAGAATAAGGTCTGTTCACGCTTTGATTTCAAGGTTGGTGTGCAGAAAAAAAACACTCTAAAGCAGCTTAAGGACATAAATGTGGCCGCCGGGTACTGAAATAGTCTGCCAATTCATCTTCACCATCCTTAAAGGTATTGCTGCCTGCAACAAGTACTTCGACCACTGGCTATCAACATTTTGTACCAAGCACTTTGGACGACCGAAGCCTACCACCACACTCTGGCTCAACATCTGTACTTATTCCTGGAGGGGTGAAATTTGTTGGGGTTGGCTTTAACGGGAAAGCTTTGGCTGCCTGTAAGTCTCTTGCTCTGGAGAATATGAAGGTTGTTGTGGAGAAAAGTGGGAAGAGTGCGCAGGACCCGGTGAATCCACCTATAGTGCGACTGTCGCGAGATTCTGATGAGGCTGATGGTCGTTATTTGCTGGCTAGACTTAGGGACTCCAAGGGCTGTTTCTTGCATAGCTCTCAGTTTTTGTTTAACAACAATGTTAAGTAGCAAGTAAGGACGGGCCTTTAGACTCCAACAAGAATTACTTCGTGCCCTAATACTTACGTTGACAATGTACTGACTAATAACATGCCATGCGTTTCTTTGTGGGAGGGTTGTAGATTTGCATCTGTCTGATCACCTCCCAAATTGCTTCAGTAATCTTAGTATTCAAGAAAATAAAGAAACCTACTCAATTCCAACTCAAAAAAAGGAAGCAACAAGGACAGGTTCAACGCTTTCATAGAGAATGAAAATTGGTCTGAGGTGTATTAAGAACAATTAAAGTTCTCCATTGTCAGAATTGCTTCCATTAGAAAATCAGTTGCAGTTGGTGAAAAGAGATAAAAACGCTTAAGCTGATGGTCAAAAATATGGTGCTACTCTCTTCTTTGAAAACAGTTATTCGTAGGTTGGGTTGATTAGGTTAGTCACCATGACGTTTTCTTGATTATGTGTTTTATGAGGTATACTTTTAATTACTTTGTAATGCCATGTAATACAAGAAATTAAAGTTATTAATATTATGTCCTTTAGGCTTTGGGTTCTTTTAGTGTTTAAAAATTTTTGAAACAAAATCACTTTGTATTTTGTCCGTTGGTTGATTACGTTCCAAGAAGATGCTCCCAGCACTCCATTGCAACAAAATATATTCAATAAACTCTATTGAAAATCCATGAAAAGTTGATTGCATAAATAACTGATTTTGTTGTGCTGTTTATCAATGTGTACGATGTATTATATTGAAGTTATTGTTTCAGCGGCAGATGAACCTCCGTCGCCCCAAGAGGCAGCACAAGCCGTACCAGCCAGTGGAGGCCCCTCCGGTCCCGGAGCCGACTCTGAGAGCGATGACAGTGAAGTAGGGCGACTGCAGGCCTTGCTCGAAGCGAGGGGGCTTCCGCCCCATCTATTTGGAGCGCTTGGTCCGCGTATGCAACACTTACTACATCGCAGTATGGGCTCAAACAGCTGTAAGTATCATGTTGCTTACACAGTTTATTCCTAAAATTTAGACCTATTTTCGTATTTATTGAACTTCCCGGTTACAATTGGAAAAACCTAAAAAAATTCACTTTTCGTAGACCAAAAATGTTCCACGCAGTTGCTCGTTTTGAGTTTATTAATAGATACATTTTGTAACGATTTTGATTATAGTTAACACAGCTCCTTGTGATAATATAATGAATGGTGCCATAGACTCTATAACCATTAAATCTAGCATATAGCATATTATTATTTGATGAAGTATTCCCTGCAATTATGAACATATCTAATCATTTCTTAAAAAATATTTTCAGCGGTGGCGAGAGCGCAAGCGCTCATCCCGGGTTTGCAAGCCACCGGCGACGAAGGGCAACAACTGCAGGCCGTGATCGAGATGTGTCAAGTGCTAGTGATGGGCAACGAGGAGATCCTAACCGGATTTCCGGTAAAACAAGTTGTTCCCGCGCTTATCATCCTGCTACAGATGGAGCACAACTTTGATATTGTAAGTATCTTCTTGCAACGTTTTAAATAATTAGGCGTGCACTAAAAGAACTTTGCTTGCTATAGTATCGTTCTTCGGTGCCTGCCTAAACAAAAAGTATTCCTCGGTGTACACATCGAGAAGGGTGCAAATAAGGTGCAGTCTTTTGTCGAGCTTCATCTGACTGTGTATGTTTTTGCAGACAAATTATTTCATACTTTCTTTAAGTACGATTTTTCGTTACTATTTCTAATGATTTATTCATTGTAGATGAATCACGCTTGTCGTGCGCTAACGTACATGATGGAAGCCCTTCCGCGATCTTCAGCCGTGGTAGTGGACGCGGTTCCCGTCTTTCTCGAAAAGCTTCAGGTGATCCAGTGCATGGACGTTGCCGAACAATCTCTAACCGCTCTCGATATGTTGTCTAGGAGGCATTCAAAATCAATTTTGCAAGCGGTAAGTACGGTTCAAGTGAAATTTTAGTAAAATCAAAGAAGAAAGACCATTTATTTCACACCACTTTGAAATTTCATTTCGACATTTATTAGCATTCATTTGAAGCTCATCAAAATCTTGGCCATTTACAATGGCGGAGGTATCATCTGCAAAAAGTGAGACATAACTATTGTCAGCAAAGAGGGGGTAGATCATTAATGAACAGGAGAAATAATAGGGGTCTAAGGACACTACCTTGAGGAACACCAACGGACACTTCTAACCAATCTGAAAGGGCCACAGCAGGTTGAGATTTTATACATATAGCTTGTGTTCTGGTATTTAAATATGATTCCAGCCATGCATAAGCTGTTCCCCTGATACCATACATATTCAATTTTCTTAGTAAAAGTTTGTGATTAATAGTGTCAAATGCCTTTTAAAAGTCATAGTAAATACCAATAGTTTTAAGGTTTGAGTCAAAGTTTTCCAATACAAATTAAAGGCTAGAATAGCATCAATTTTAAAGAACTCCTCACGAAAACCAAATTGTCGATTAGACAACATCTTATTTTTTTCAAAAAATTAACCAAATGATTTTTAAATGCCTTTTCAAAAATTTTTGAAAATACAGATAGTAGAGTTATAGGTCTATAATTTTCTATTAGATTCTTATCACCCTTTTTATAAATAGGTATAATTATAGTTTTCTTTAAAGGTTCTGGAAAAATTCCATATTCAAAAGATAAGTTTATCAGATTTATCAATATTGGTAGGATAGGTTGCATGGAATCATATTGGGGCAACTAGACCTTTTTTTAGACACAGCCTTCACAATATTGATTGTAAAGGGAGCAAGAAAAATTGATGTTTGTACAGAGGATTGTAAAGTGAACTCATTGTTGTCAATAGTACTTTTTTCCGTTAGCTCAGTGCCTGAGTTAATAAAGAACTTATTATAAGCTTTTGCAATATTTTCAATACCATTTATCTGCTTACCATCTGAAAACACAATATTTGGGGGGCCAAATTGGTATGACTTCGGATGATGCTCCATGCAGTTCTTGATAAATTGTCGGATTGTAGAGCAATTGTGAATTATAATCAAGTTTGGCCACTTTTACATTCTTTTTGTGCGTCTTGGGGGACATTCTTTACTGATTCAAGAGAACAGGATTGGCAGATTGTATCAGTTTCCCATACAGTTTTCTCAATTCAGCACCTTCTAAGCCAAGTTCTGGAGTAATCCAATTATTATCTCTATATAACTTAGATATAGAATTTCTTGATTTATGTACAACTTGAAGGGGAAATGTTATATTAAACAGGTCATTAAAGCTGTTAAAAAAGAAATTAAACTTATCATTAATTTTGCTAGGATTATTATCTATGAAATTTAGAAGATTAAAATTCTCCTTTGCCAATAAATGAATTAAAAAATTGATATTCTCATCAGAAATATGTCTCTTATATTGAACATTGGATGAGTCCACATATGGGCCTACAACAAATGAAGCCAATTGTGCTCAATTGTGTAAATCAGAGAAGCATACATCCAAAGTAACCTCCATTATTGCTGAATATTGGAAAAAATATTATCAAGCAGTGTAGAAGATTGTCCCCAGATACGAGAAGGTTCAAAGAAAAGCTACGATTTCAGAATATTCAAAAAATTTGTAGATTCCTTATTTTTATTTATTTATTTTTTTTTTTTATTTATTTAGTTCAAGAAAGTTTAAATTACAGAGTCAAATACTCCAAATAGTACTTACAATTAACAATCGTTCTTAAGTTTTCTAAAATCGCCCTATGTTAAAACTTTGAACATAATTCTTAAACGTATTTAGGCTATATCTAAAAATGTCAATGTTGGTAAATATTTCGTTATAATTCTTTGTTAGATTGTTACAAAAACCTTGTTTACCGTAGTTGGTTCGATGTTGCCCATTATGAAATAAGCATTGCAACCGTGTTCTTCTTTTGAGACACTCTAATGAACACTTTATCTAACAGGTAATCACACTCTATTTGCCCATGAATTAACTTATACAAGAGATATATTGACGTGACGCTAGCAGAGTATACTATGAATATCGTTCCGTGATATTTGCAAGTTTTAAGTGGTAAATTTGTGTCGTTTTTCATGTTACGCGTATGCACTGAAAGAGCTTAGAAAACAGCGCATTACCGGTAAGCTATACATTTCCAAAACGCTCACCCTTATAAATAAAAACAGAAAAACCAGTTTTCATCGATAATAATCCTCCCATTTTCAACACACAAAAACTTATCGTTTTAAATAAACAAAATTAAATAAACGTAAACAATAACAATCCTTCTCAATTTGGTCGCCGGGAGTTTTCGCACGACTATACGAAATACGATAAATCTTCGAATAACGTTAACTCTACATAATGTTATGCATGTACATATAAAACTTTTTTTTTTCCTGTTGTTTTTCCTACTGTCTACCAAACTTATCCTAGGGTCACCTGTGTTTGTCAATAAATGTCCTGATAGGCCCCAGGACGAGAAGGGTGTCCTCTGTGTTATCCTTATCCCTTCGATTTAATGTAAAACATACGAATATTTAACAGACCAAATGGCGGCAGTGTTCAAGTGTTGTAAGAAAAATCAGGGTAACCTGATATGTATTTTTTGCAACAATATATATACCATAAAAGTTGCTTGAAAAGAACGCGACATCACTCGATAATCAACGATAATTTTATTTGGTGCTCCAAAGCATGTATAGAAAAAGCAACTACTCATGAACCAGATACAATCGAGACTCTGCGGGAGATAATATGTGACCTGAAAGACGAACTGGATCAGAAGAACCAGTACATAACAAGGCTGAAGCGAAGCTCCACATCATACCAAGAAGAAATCGCAAATGTAGAGAAAGCATACTTAGAAAAAATAGAATCCCAAAGAGGAAGGATCGAAACTATGACAGCTCACATTGACGAGCTCAAACGCCAGGTCAACTCAGACACATCAATGGAAGCAGGGACACAAACAGACAATAAAATCTCCTCACCTAAAGGAACGCAAACTTGCCACCAGCTGCCAACTCGCAATGAGAAAGGGATACAAACAGTTGGAGAGAAAACTCAATTAGCAAATGTAACCACCCAAACCGACACCTTATATGCCACGCATGCTGAATCTCAAACTGACCCAGATTCTCATCAACCCACACACCCTGCCGTCCGCGAAAACAACCATCCAAACCTGAAAAACAGTGCCACCAATGATCAGAATCTTAGGAGGCGCCAACTGCTCATAATCGGCGAAGAATTCCACACAAGAGGCTTAAGCATGTTGCTTAAGAGCAACTCCAACAGTAGTTGTGACATCAACTGCCAGTACGCGCGAAATGTCACTGTTGAAGACATAATAAATAAATATTCTGACTTGCTACTGAAAGTTACGAAGGAAGACTATATCTTGCTTTGTACCGGAATTAAGGATGCTTCTCTCGGAAGAGTGAATGGCCCCCGTATCTGGTCAAAACTGATGGATATCTCCAATATATCTAATTTAATCATAATAGGTCCAGCATATGCCTCAAAGAAACCAGTCCTCAACAACTTTATCTACGAACTTAACTCGAACATTCACAAACACGTCCACAATGACACGAACAACTCAGTATTTCTGAGTATGGACAATTTCACAACTGAAGAGGAAAAAAATTCGTTCTGCACACCAACCCTAAACGGGAAGCTTAAAATTACCTGGTTTTTATGGAATGAAGTTATAGCTCCACTGAGCTCCATCAGACTTAGGCAGCGGAGACACGTCAACGCATCAGTAAACCACGAGACAAATTTTTAAATTTATTCAACGAATCTGAATCAGATCATCCTCCGATATTGGAATTAAGGTCGTCACACCCAAGTTACAGAGTCCATAACAAAAACCTTAATTCGATTTACTATCAGAATGTTCGGGGAATGCGCACTAAAGCACCGCAATTTATGATGTCCGTTGGTAACAGCGATTATGATTGCATCATGCTTACGGAGACGTGGCTCTCCCGGGATCACTTTTCATCAGAGTTTTTCACTGAAAATTACTCAGTGTTTCGCTGCGATCGCGACTATGACCAACTGGACTCCAGCCGAGGCGGTGGCGTCCTTATAGCCATCAAGTCGGAGTACCACTCGAGAACAGTTTCCGCTTTCAAGAGCCTTGACTATGAGAGCGTTTGGGTAGAAACAAACTTTGGTAGCAGCAAGGAAATTCTTTGCTGTGTTTACTTCCCTCCTGGATCAGCCCTCAACGCTTATAGTCACTTCACAAACAGCTGTGAAAGCGTAGCCAGCAAATATAACAACGCCAATTTTTTCATCTTCGGCGACTTCAACCTGCCTGGCGTGAGATGGCTCGAAGAAGAAGGCTATTTGACTCCAACGGGTATCCGTAATCCCATAGAGGAAGCTGTGATCGACTGTATGTACTTCTTGGAGCTCCAGCAACGCAACAATATTTCGAATGCACTGGGTAGAATATTGGATTTAGTATTTGTCAGCGATATAGGATACTCGAAAATAACCAAAAGCGAATTTTCACTAGTACAATGTGACGAACACCATCCCTCTCTAGAATTCCTCTTTGATAGCCACACGTTACAGTTTATAGACAATAAGATTAACATCACTTTGCACCAGTTTCCAATGGCTGATTACCGAAAAGTAAATCTCTTCCTGAACAACGCCGACTGGTCATTCCTTGATAGCTAGGAAGATACAGACCTTCTGGTGCGACAATTCTACGACATTCTGCAAGAAGCGATCGACACACACGTTCCAACCAAAATAGTAACGAGTGGCAAATTCCCAAAGTGGTACTCTCCTGCTTTAAAAAAAAATGATAGCTCATAAGAATAAACTATATCGAAGATACAAGAGCTCTGGAAGCGAGTGTGAATATCAGATATATTCAAGTGTTCGCCGGGAAGCCAAGTTTCACATTGAGCTTTGTTATGCCTCGCACATCGCATCCGCAGAACATATGATTCCGGAAAATATAAAACACTTCTGGGGTTTTATAAACTCATTGAAAAAGGATTCTGGCATACCCAAAAGAATGCAAAACGATAGCAATTTCCTCGAAAGTCCTCAAGAAATAGCAAATGCCTTCGCTGCTCACTTCCAATCAAGTTATTCCGATCACACCGGGATTACTGTGGATCCTGAAATACACGAGAGTATTGTGCAGGGCAGCACGCTACTCCAGCATCAATTCACCATAGTCGAAGTTACATCGAAGCTCAAGGAGCTTGACTGCAGTAAAAACGCCGGCCCAGATGGAATTCCACCTATCTTTTTAAATCGTTGTTCGCAGTCGCTTGCTGCACCAATCTGCACCATCTTCCAAAAAACATTCAACAAAGGAGTTTTCCCAACTTTCTGGAAGCATTCCACCCTTTTTCCCATTTACAAGTCCGGCGTTACGACCAAAATCGGTAATTACAGAGGTGTATCAATGCTATCCACGTTGCCGAAGATTTTGGAATCAATTCTGACAGATGAGATCTTCCGTACCTACAAAAACTATATAACCGAAAATCAGCACGGTTTTTTCCAGGGGCGTTCAGCAAATTCCAACCTAGCGGTGTATCAAAATTTCCTAGTTACCAGTCTGGAGATGGGAAAGCAAGTCGATGTTATATACACGGACATATCTAAGGCGTTCGATAGTGTTTGCCATGAGCTGCTTCTCATAAAGCTCTCAAAGATTGGAATTGGCTCTCACTACTTGAACTGGGTTGCAAGCTACCTGTCGGATCGTCGGCAGCGTGTACTCATGGGCGGGGCTACATCTAGGGAGATCCAGGTGTTGTCGGGTGTGCCTCAGGGGTCCCACATTGGTCCAGTTCTGTTTTCCCTATTTGTCAACGACATCTCGTCATGTTTTGAAGAATCGGACTTTCTTATGTACGCCGATGACCTAAAATTTTATAATATTGCGGAAACATCGTCCACCGGACTCCAACAAGATCTGGAACGCCTGGTTTTATGGTGTAAGAAAAACTGCCTAAAACTAAATGTCAAGAAATGTAAGTAAAAAAATGAGCTTTTACAAGGGGATGAATCAAATTGACCACAATTACACCATCGATAGTGAGACTCTGGAATTGGTAACTGTCTTTAATGATCTAGGGGTGTTGTTTGACAAAGATCTGTCATTCACTTTACATGTGGATCAAATAGTTTCGAGAAGCTTGCGGCTGCTTGGATTTATAAAGAGGAACACTGCACTGATGACGAACACCAGGGCAATTACGACACTTTACAACTCTCTAGTGCGCAGTATACTTGAATACTGCAGCACCATTTGGTCCCCGCAGTACCAGTGTCACATATCTAGGCTCGAAAGGGTGCAGAACAAATTTGTTAAATATTTATTGTATAAACATCGTTTCCCCTATCGCGATTTGTTCTATGACACTAGACTCCTGCTCTGCGGTCTTAAATCGCTGCAAGCTAGACGAGAGAACCAGCTTCTGTTTTTTCTTCATAAACTGATCAACGGGAAGATTGATTGTGCCGATTTACTGAGACTCCTCTACCTCAAGATACCAGCGAGAACTTTAAGACACCAACAACTGTTCCACCAACATTATCACCGAACCAACTACGGACAAAGAGCATTTGTGGATCGAATGGTTACAATGTACAACGACAAGTTTAACCACCTGGATATTTTTAACATAAGTCTCAACTCACTGAAGCGTATTGTGTCTTGAACTTTTTTTTTATTCTTCTTACACGTTTTATTATCGAATATGTATTGAATGTTAAGTGTTGCAAATGTTTTATATAATGTCCTACGATTAATTGTTTTTAACTCTTTTCGTACCATTTGGAGCTTTGCTCTGTGGTGTGCATGTAAGTACTAAATAAATAAATAAATAAATAAAATAAATAAAAAAATAGCCAAGGCTCCTTCCCTTCTTACTTTAAGACTTTCTAGCCCTGCCAATTGAATGCGTATTTGAAAGTCAATATCTCTATATGGAAATCGCAATTTATATAATAAAAATTTTACAAACTTATTTTGCACTCGTTCTAGCTGATCGATATAACAATTATACAAAGGACACCATATTACACTACAATACTCTAAAACACTTCTAACAAGGCAGTTGTACAATGACTTAATAGCTCTAATATCACAGATATTGGAGCAGGTACGACGTAGAAAACCAAGCATTCTAGATGATTTTAAAATTACCGCGTCAATGTGTTTTTTAAAACTTAAATCGCTACTAAAAATTACTCCTAAATCGTTAAAACTATGTACATCTTCTAAAACACAATTTGCAATGGAATAGTCACACATAACGGGTGGTTTACATTTAAAAAAAAAACGCATGATTTTACACTTACTAACATTTAATTCAAAACAATTTGCATTACACCAGTTGACTAAAGAATTCAAGTCTGACTGGAGGGCTAAACAGTCTTCTTTAGTTTTAACTTTGAAGAACAGTTTAAGGTCATCTGCATACATGAGACATTTACAGTTATTAAATTGAGACACAACGCTGTTAAAAAATGTTAAAAATAATACAGGACCCAAATGGGACCCCTGCGGCACGCCCGAAGTCACTTCTATTTCACGAGACAGCACGTTACCAATCTTTACACGTTGTTTACGGTCTGTGAGATAAGATTCTATCAATTTAATGTATGCTCCGGAAACTCCTGCTGCACGTAGTCTCTGCACAAGCAACCGCTGCCACACTCGGTCGAAGGCCTTCGTTAGGTCGGTGTAAACGACGTCAACTTGAAATCCATCCTCAACTGCATTAACTAGGTAGTCCTGGAAAACTCCTAGGTTGGTAGCCGTTGATCTGCCCTTAAAAAACCCATGCTGCTCCTGAGCTATGCATTGTTTAAATGATGAGAATATCTCATCAGTTACGATTGATTCAAATACTTTGAACATTACTGGTAACAGAGATACTCCTCAATAGTTCTTTACGTTCTCACGTTGTCCTGACTTATAAAGAGGCACAAGCCAAGATTTCTTTCATAAGATCGGAAAAACGCCACTGTCAAAAGATCTTTGAAAAAGCGCACACAGTGGTTCTGCCAGAGAACTGCGACAGTTTTTTAGTAATATAGAGGGTATTCCGTCAAAACCAGTGCTCTTGGATTCCTTCAGAGTGCTGAGCTTCCCAAGAACTTCTTCATAAGTGAATCTTCGATGTGTAAGATCCACTTGTTCTGTTTCTGCAACAGCTGGTTGTGCAAGGTTTGAATAATCTTTATAGCACTGCTGGAAATAATCAGCAAAGGCCTCCGAAATGTCTTTAGGATTACTCCTTTCAACGTCGTCCAGGAACATCCTCTTTGGAAAACCGACCTCTTTCCTTAACGAGTTAACATGAGACCAGAATTTAAGTTGAGATTGAAATCACCACACAAAATAATAATACTATGCCTAACTTTTGTTATGTTTATAAGGTTCTCTTCAAATGAATAAAAATCACATACTCAAATTTTAAATCAATATGACTATTTACCAAATCATTTCTCAGACACATACATACACCACCTCCCTGTGTGATATATCTGCAATAAGAGGCAACTATTGAATATCCACATAGCCGAAAACATGGGATTTCATCCTTGGAAAGCCAAGTTTCTGTGATACAAAGTATGTGTGGATAGTAAAGTGAATCATGCAAAAAAAGTTCAATGTCTGTTGACTTAAGCCTCAAACTTCTAGAATTCTCAGCTCGTTGAAAATGTATTTTATCTTCTCCTTGCTTGGGGTCAATTCCACTTCCAGTGATGAGACTGCTGCTGACGAAAATTTACTACTTTGTTTTTAAAATTAAAATCTTGACATTTTATGTGGGCAGGCCAGAAACTATCCTGCTTCGATAGGGATGAATAGTTATTGTCCATCCCAATTTTATAAGCAGAAGTCTTACCTTTGGATTGAAGTTTAGTAACTAAAATGTCACAATTTGTTGGTATGACTTCTTTCTTTCTAATGTATTCTAAAACTGATTTATAAGAAGTGTTTAGCAACCTGACTCAAATAAAACCACTTCTTTGAGGGCATTCCAATTAAATCAGTAGTTTCAGCAGTAGTTGAATTTTAATTTTCCATAGGAACGCCTAACAATTCCATACTCAGCCCCGTATTATTTGACTCGGTCAAGGGGGTTATTTTCATGTTGGTTGTAGCGGATGAAACAGCCCTATTTACCTGGCTTAGGGTAATGGTATTATGTAAACCAGAACCTGGGTCCTGCTGCTGCTGTTCGAGCTGTACACAATGTGTTTTATTGGGACTAACCTTTGGGCTTTCTGCTGACTTTTTGCTCTCAGAAGTTAGAGGGGATGGCTTTTTAAGAGAGTCAGAGGCAGAAATTATGGGCTCAACATTTCTCACCTGAGTTTTTTCGAGTTTACTGATTTTCACATTTAACTCATTAAATTGTGCTTGAAATTCCATTGTTTGCTTGTGGAACATTTGTTTCAGGTTTTCCAGCATAGATGTTATTGGAGAATCTGCCGAAGAGCAACTGGTGCAGTAATATTTGAGTTTTCTCTTTTTTTTTAACTCCATGACCTTCCATTCTGAAGCCGTTAGATCCATACAATTGGGACCAAACCTGAGAGGCTGTATCCTTGCAGGACTCACATGAAGACATTTTTCCCCAATACAGGTTGTTTTCCCAGAGTTTTCAGAAAAATCACAAACAAAAACAAAAATTCTAACCTCTCTTATCTTCTAGTTTCTAACTTGATTCTTGAGTTAGATAAGCTGGTTTTTAACTGTACTTTTAGCAATCCGCCCTCAGGAAATGAAAATCCACCACAGACAACAGGATTTGCTATTTACTTTGAAAAAATAACTAGTTCCAGACAATGTTGCACGCGTTACGTCGGCGGTAAACACCAATTTGTCTGTCAGTCGTAAAACTGCCATGCATTTGTATATTTAGTTAGAAGAGAATTTTCAGAAAATGTAGTGACATTAATCAGTTAAGGCCATTCCGCGTACTGCAGTTCGATGATAATATTTAATGTAGTTTTTAATGGTTCGTAATTTCCTTTTTTTTTCAGCGTGGAGTGTCCGCTTGTCTAACTTATCTAGACTTTTTCCCGATCAACGCCCAGCGTAACGCCTTTTCCGTTACCGCCAACTGTTGCCTGAATCTCACCTCGGAAGAATTTCAATACATACAGGTAAGTGAATAATTAATACCCACAATACTAGCAGATCATATTTCAATATCAAAGTACTAGCATGGGATCTTAATAATGTTGATTAGAATAACGTCGTTGACCACACATTGATTCATAATTGAATATTAGGTTAACAAAAATCTCGATAAGTAGCTTATTTTATTTTAATGAAAAAAAGATGGCGGGCGAGATGGACGATACGCCGAGCTCGTAGACAAATAAGTCGAAACCCGTTTGTATCGGATGCTAAAAATCGGTAAAAAGTAATCTTAAGTGTGCTAAATGTGATTCTCAAGATCGTGTGCAGTTTGGCAAAAGGGGCTTAAGTTCGTGGATTACGAAGTTATCCTGTGTCTGACCTGTGCCAAGCGAGATGCCGAATGCGATGACCTGGAAACAATCCAGCGAGAAAATGGACTTCTAAACAAGATCTTACTCAAGATGATGGAAAATCAGAGCCTACTGAGAGAGAATATCGAATATTTAGGAGAGAAAATGGAAAATTTTGAAAAATAGGCTAGAAAAGGCGCTAAAACAAAGATAAACGGTATAAAAACGGCTACGTCACCGACAACATCCCCAGACTCACAGCCCCGGGAGTCGACTACTGCAGGCGCTCCTTGCGTAACCGCAACCATCCACTTCGGCGATGTCTCGCAAGCGAACCCGAAGTGCGTATAGAGATATGCCAGCATCGAACGTATCGACAAAGGAGAAGATGCCAAAAAATAGGCCTCCTCAAAAGCCATAAAATTATGAGCAAGAAGAAGTGGCATCTAATCCCAAAAAGGTCATTGACGATTTCGAACACTAGAGTCTAACTCTAGAGGCGGACCTCCGTCCGTTCGTCCCTTCCTCCCTTACGTTGACTTCGATCGCATTCGGATAAAATCGGGCGCCTGCATTCGCGCCATATTCAAAATTAGAATCAAGGCATGTTTAATATGTATTGAATGCAGTGGAAACAGGTGACTTGTCTTAATCAGGCCAAATCTGACCAAAGATTGCTTAAGCATGGGGTCCCCAAGGTCCCATTTTGGGTTCCATCTTATTCTTGGTCTATATAAGTGACATTCACTCAGCTGTTACAGAGGGTGAGGTCATCTTATTTGCAGGTGACACCACTATTACAAATGCCAATTCAGATGCAGCAACCTTAGGTCAGACAGTGGATGCAAACCATACTAACTTAACAGAGTGGTTTACTGCAAATCGTCTTACTTTAAATGCAGACATCTGTAGTCTCAGGTCGCATGAGCATGAAAACCCCAAATCAGTGAAATTCCTCGGTGTCCTTGTGGATCCGACACTGAAGTTTGATTGCCATGTCGACAATATCTGCAAAAGGATTTCAGGTTTCATTCAGTCTCTTTGTTGCTATGCCATCTTAGTGTGGGGGACACTCCTCGCATGCAGAGAAGATGTTTGCTCTTCAATGAAGAGCGGTGAGGATCGTTGCTAATCTTGATTATCAGGCTGATGCAAGAAATACATACAGGGACCTGAAGATTCTTACCATCCCCCAGGTACATTCTTGAATGGTTACTGTATGTGAAAAACTCACAAGTCTATCAGACAGCTGCTAGTGTTCATGATCACAACACCCGAGGCAGATATAACCTAAACATTGACTTCCTGACACTCAGAAAGTCACGAAATGCTACCCTTCACTATGCCCCAGCCTTCTTTAATAAGCTGCCCCTCGCTGTGAGGAACCTTGAGTGTGGTAGGTTCAAGAGTGTTGTGACACACTACTTGACTTATGCCCAGTTTCTGAAGTATAAAGTTATGAAGCCTATAATTACTATGGTTACAATTGTATTAACAATCGTTGTCATAGGAAATATTTGAAGAATAAAGTTATCCATACTTTGAGAAACTGGGCATAAGAGGCCTTCTTATTCTATTAAAGAGTTCCTAGATCTTAAATTACTTTTAATAGTGTAACAAAAAGTTTGAAGTTTGAAGCATTGATGGGACCTTATGGACTAGGATTACGCAATGTTCGTGGCGAACGTCTTTGCCAATACGGCCAGGAGGAAAACATGAAAATAACAAACATATGGTGCAAGCTGCCACCTAGACGCTTATATACGTGGAAGGCTCCAGGAGATCGCCCAGACAACATAATCCGCAATCAGATCGATTACATACTCATCAACAAACATGGGACATCGGTAAAGAGAGTATGCACCTATCCGGGTGCCGATGTGCCCTCAGACCATGTTCTCTTGATGGCGGTAATCAAAATCTAAATTATGACAATCAAAACCCATGTACCAGTGCGAAAAATAGATTACGAAAGACTTAAAGATGAGGAAACAAAAAACAAAGTTACCAAAAATCTTAATGAGAAAATACTGACAACCATAGATCCACAGACGGTAGAGGAAGCTAACATGGGTGACGTATGGGTAGAAATGGAGGCTGCCATGACCAATGTTGCAGAGGCAGAATTGGGACATAAAAGAAAAGCACAAAAACACGATTGGATGACAGATGAGATACTGGCGCTGTTTGAGGAACGAAGATGGTACAAGAACAAAGAGAATGGTGATAACTACAAAAAAATCCAGAAAGTCATTAGAACGAAGATAAGAACCGCTAAGAATGAGTGGCTGAAACAATAGTGTGAAGAACTATAACAACTACATAGAATACACGATGACTTCAACCTACACAGAAAGATAAAAGAGACGGCAGGAGTATATAAAAAGAGTCCATTCTCTAATGTAGAAAACGATCAGGGAGAATTAGCGCAGGATGATCAACAGCGTAAAATCATATGGGAAAACTATATTAGCAACCTTTTTGCCGATGAAAGACCTGCTGTTGAAAATATAGACGACAAAGAACTCTCTGGACCTCCCATCACAAAAGATGAAATTATAAGACTGATCAATACATTCAAAGATAGAAAGGCGATTGGCCCAGACTGCATACCTGTCGAGTTGCTCAAGCTATTGGACGACAAAAGCATCACAGTTCCTCAGACGATATTTAATCGAATCTATAACACACACGAATATCCCGCCAAATGGTTAACATCGAATTTTATCCCCTTGCCAAAAAAGAACCATTCAACAAAAAGTGAGGACCACAGACTAATCAGCCTCATGACTCACACACTGAAGATATTCCTTAATATTATCCACTACAGAATATCAAAGTGCGAAAGAAACATCGGATCCACACAATTTGGATTCAGACGAGGCTTAGGCACGAGAGAAGCATTAGTTGCGACTCAAGTACTAATTCAGAACTGCAACGATCAGAGAAAGGACATAATGCTGTGTTTCATCGATTATGAAAAGGCGTTCGACAGAGTCTAATATCATAAACTGATCCAAATTTTAAATAGATTGGACATAGACCAAAAAGACATCCGCTGCATTCAAAGCCTATACTGGAACCAAACGGCTGAAGTCAGAGTTGGTAACGATCTCACAGAAGCAAGACCAATTTGTAGAGGGGTCAGACAAGGGTGTGTTCTCTCCTCACTTCTCTTTAATTTATATTCTGAAGCCATCTTTCAGGAAGCCCTAAGAACGGAACGTGGGCGTTAAGGTGAATGATTTATGGGTCAACAATATTCGTTATGCGGACGACACAGTTCTAATTGCAGATAACATGGAGGCTTTGCGGGATATACTTGGGATTGTCGGTGAATGCAGTAAGAACATGGGCCTCAATATCAACACCAGGAAGACTAAATTCATGATAATTACTCGAAAGCCACAAGAATTTCGAAACTCAAGCCTAACATATGAGAATCAACCAATCTAAAACGAGTAAATAAATTTAAATATCTAGGAACGTGGCTGTGTGAAAACTGGGAATCAGATGCCGGATTGGAAATGCCCGCAGTGCGTTCATGAAATTCGAAAAAGTGCTCACCAATACTGATTTCGATCTTGGCTTGAGAATTAGATTTGTCAAATGCTATGTCTGGACAGTGTTGCTTTATGGCATGGAGGGATAGACACTGAAGGTGAGCACTATC
Organism: Pissodes strobi; assembly: GCA_016904865.1. Taxonomy (NCBI): domain Eukaryota; kingdom Metazoa; phylum Arthropoda; class Insecta; order Coleoptera; family Curculionidae; genus Pissodes; species Pissodes strobi. The sequence continues at coordinate 98,619 of MU184757.1, forward strand.
AACAAGCTGGAAGCATTGGAGATGTGGGTCTGTAGGCGTGTACTGAGGATTCCATGGACTGCAAGAAGAACCAACAATGAGGTCTTGAGAATAATCAATAAAGACCGCGAACTGTTAGACACCATTAAACAACGAAAAACAGCATACCTGGGCCACGTAATACGGAATGAGAGGTACCAATTCCTGCAATTGATAATTGAGGGGAAGATTGAGGGAAAGAGAGGAATCGGCAGGAAAAAGATGTCATGGCTCCGCAACGTTAGGCAGTGGACAAGACTGAGGACAGTGCAAGAACTAATGAATACCATACGTAATAGGGAAGAGTGGACAAATGTGATCGCAAACATCCATTAATGGACATGCAGCAGAAGAAGAGAAACGTATTGTGAACTTGTATTGTAAAACTGTGTGCCATTGTAATGTGTAGCCTAAGTTTTTTAGAAGATTTGCTTCTTAAACGGATTGTAGGTGTAAGGAAAAGCATTGACTTATATTCCGATTAATTTTTAAATTTATCTGTTGACGTTGTGATGAATTGAACAGATGGGCGTCACTTTATAATGAAATACTAGTTCAGTCGCCAATTTGTAAGGATAAATTTAGCGAAAGTTAATTTATTTAGTTTAATTAAATATGAGATTCTTTTTCTCTAAAGGTGTGAGTTGTCTCTTTCATTAATTATATTTTTTAATATTGTGTGCGCCAGAGTTCTTAGAGACAATGCAAACAGAAAATGAATATTTAGATATCAATAATTACAAAGATAAGAATATTAAAAAAAATTGCACTTATAATTCACGTCTTACAAAAGAATGATGAGGTTTAAAATAAAATTAAATCTATATAATCAGATGTAAATATAATTTAAGAAATTGTTTGATATACAGTTTTTTCTTTTAAATAAATTGACTAGCAATGAGAATTAAAACTAATGTCAAAGATAAAAAAAATTGAATGGATAAGTAAGATGATTACAATGGTCTTTACAAATGTATTTCTCTTGTGATTGGTTAATACTTAGCTTGTCTAACTATCCCGTAACCACGCAACCGTATTGGGGCTTCTACTGGAACCTACTTCTTCCTATTCCCAAGTTCAATTGACTTAAAGGTTGGCCGAGTATCTGCTTCCTCTATCAGTTTGCAATAGCGACGTGGACGGACGGCTGATGCTTTTTCTCAGTCAATTTGGGAATTTTGTGTACATGGAAGAGAAAATAACCTAATTTTATACTAATGTACATCGCTAATTAAAATATTATTCAAGGAAATATCGTGTGGACCTCAGTTAAACGACTTCACAGGAGAAAGTAATTAACAATTTGAAAATTTACTGGTTAAAGCAGGTATATTAGGTTTGTTCTAGCAGCGATTTCAAACCAAAGCCAAGCCATCCGGAGTTTGCGCATTGCAGTATAAGCGACACTTAAATGGCTATGCGCAAACTCCGGATGGCTTGGCTTTGGTTTGAAATCGCTGCTAGAACAAACTTAATCAAAAACTTAAATTACAATTTTAAGTTGAGCAAAACTTATAAATAACTACGGTTAAGCAAAGTTATAAATAGCTACTGTTACTCAAGATATTCTTTTTCTTTACTTAAGACATGAAATTCAAATGAAATTATGACTTAAATTAAAAATTCAAAAGAAAATGATGGAATTACGTTACAAACAGTGGCTCTCGGCAAATTTAAATAAAAGATAACTTGAATTTAGTGATAGATAAAAATAATAGAGGTACAACCTCTCTATAAACGAGTCTTATAACTCAAAGTAAGTAATTTCCATTACTCTACTATATGTATATGGCCCTTGACACATAAATGATAATTGAGCGTAATTACATCTCAATTACTTATAGATAAAGGTAACCACCATCTCGCATTGAGATATGAATTAAGATAAAATATAAAGAAAAAAAAATCGGTAAATTTTCACATAACCCCTCATAAATGTAAGTTAATGTCGACACATCATTGTTGAAACGCGACAGGGCAAGTGCTAATAATTATATGCTTGATGTTACAAGTAAACTGAAATATTAATGAAATAAGCCTGAAAGGAAAAAATATTAAACCAGCAATATTATGACGGAAAATTCGAAGGAATTCTACCGAAAATTCAATTTACTACCTTCACAGGAATATATAGAATCCAAGAATTTCCCAGACAATACTGTTCAATTAAAATGGAAATACGTAAATCAATGTGTGTGATCGTTAAACGATGAAATAATTACGTTCCTGTAAATTTGGATTAAACCTCTATCAAATTACATGAATTTGACCCATGAAAGACGGAATTGTTCACCAACAAAACGGTCACGAAAAAAATTAAGATTATTGAAGTAAGTTAATCGAACGTGTAATATAAAAATGCTAATTTCTTGCTGAAGCAGAATATGATTAAGTGAATCAGAAACAATTATTAATTATGTATTCAAAAAATTAAGAAACTAGCGAAATATATATATATGCAAGATAAATAAAATATTTCAAGATCAAAAACTAGCACACCCAGCCAAGCGTTACAACGACCTTTCTTTCAAAATTTAAGACATTCAACAAGTTAATAAATTATTAATAATAAATGATAGGTATTAAATAGCAAATTACGCTTTCCAATTACCCACTACATGAGATAAGCCCATTTCGGAGTAGATGTCACTTACTCAATATAAAAATCTACAGCGACACGAATTCGCAAATTGCAGGTATATACCAGCGTAACTGTTCTTAAATAATTAGTTGCACCAAATATACCCATTTGCGAACAGATGTCACTGACGATTCATATCCCGTACATCGAAAATCATTGATAATTAAACAGAATTTAGGAGCGGAATAACATATATTCCGTTACCCTGGAATTGATTGCCTTTGGCTCCACAAATGATTGAATTTTGTTTCTTGAAAACGGTGTCCGATTAGACACCGAATCGACGAAACTAGGTACACATTTCATTAGGGTCACTAAACTTGCACTTGTGCAGTTTACATCCTTGAGCCGGGGCCGAAGTGGCTCTATAACAATTGAAACAAAATTCAATCATTTGTGGAGCCAAAGGCAATCAATTCCAGGGTAAGAATGAATCTTCCACAACAATATAGAACATATTTACATATATTCCGTTCCCACGTATCCAAGAATTTTCAATTTTTAAGCATGAATAAAGAAATTTTGAATTTGATTTTTTCATTGTAAGGAACTGTTTTGTGACGTGTTCGTTTTTTTTATTTTATTTACACGGTTTTAGGGAGCCTAAAAATCTCCCCATTTATACATCATTTGTAAATTAATATTAAAGTCATAAGGAGGAAAAGTCGTTAATAAAAAATTCTTCCTGAACTTCTGAGATTCGCTTACCTGTATGGTCTAACAATGACTGCAAACTTATTTCTTCTGATATTTCAGTGATCAAGGATAACATTAACATTGATTATATTATTTGTAAAATATATATTATTCTAGGACTCGTTGGCTCTTCTTGCATCGAGACTAACCCAACAGGACAAGAAATGCGTCGAAAGTGTCTGCTTGGCTTTTTCAAGGCTCGTGGACAGTTTTCAGTTGGAGCCTGTTCGGTTGCAGGACATTGCCAGTCCCGAGTTGTTAACCAATTTGCAACAGCTACTTGTAGTCACTCCACCTATAATTAGTACAGGAACTTTCATAACAGGTAAACACCTTTAGATTTATATGCGTACTTATCGTATATCAGATCTCTGTTTATCATGGCCTATTCTAAAGGACTATATTTGGTGAGTTGTATAGCTTTGCCATTAATGATATGTATCCTTAGATTGGGCCTATACTAAAAGATTTCCTCAATGGGTGCAAATCAGGTGCAGTCTTTTGTAAAGCTTCAACTGACTGTGTATGCTTTTGCAGACAGTTTTTAGTGTTTAGATTGAATTTTATCTGCTTGAGGTGAAATCTATAAAACTTTTAACAAAAATTACGTTTTTTTTTTTTAGTGTTAAGAATGCTTTCCGTCATGTGTGCGAACTGTCCCGATTTGGCTTTGACCCTCCTCAAGCAGAGCATAGCGGAAACACTCTTATATTTACTCACCGGGTCAGGCGAAGCGAACCAGGACATCGTGGAACTCGTACAGCGACAGCCTCAGGAATTATTTGAGATCACCTGTTTGATAGGAGAGCTGATGCCTAAATTGCCTACAGGTAAATAGTAGGAATTCCTAATCTAGATACGAGCCGGTATATTACAAGAAGTGTGATAAGAGCAGCAGTTGTAATGGAGTAGCATTTTTATTTTTTTAAACGGTTTCAATCAAAGCACACTTGCAACCTTTCGTTCCCAATCATTTTATATTCCTCTTGCAGACGGAATATTCTCGGTGGACGCCTTGCTAGAACGGCCTACTAGCATAGCAAAAGATCAGCCGATTTGGCAGTGGCGCGACGACAGAGGCTGGTGGCATCCGTATGGGGCTGTAGACAGTAGAATTATCGAAGCCGCCCATCAAAACAGCGACGACGAAGTCAGTTTAAATACGTTAGGTAAGTTTTTAGATGGATTAATTTTAACGGTTGCAACTTTTCATTCTTGCTTGCACTCGTAGGCGCAATGAACCAACATCTATTTGCTTTGAAAGACCAGAGGTGAGTGTCTTTATTCACAAAAAATTGCTTTGTATTTTAGGTAGAATATACACGATCGACTTTCATTCAATGCAACAAATTAACGAGGACACCGGCACGTCGAGGCCCGTGCAAAGGTTATGTACCCCTACGAGTAACAAATCCGGTTCTTCTGAGCCTGCTCAGTCGACCAGCCGGCCGACCTCGGCCAGCAGAGATGCCCGAGTGGCTTGTCTAAGAGAAGAGCGAGGATTGGCGGCTGCCTTTATTAGGCGAGTATTTTTTTCTATTTCGCTAATAGAGTAATTTGTTGTAATTGTACCATACGTTTTAGTGGCAAATTTGCAAAAGTTGAAAAACAGGAGTCAAATGTTAGGAAATTTTGCATTATCCTCTTTTGATTTTTCAAAACCAACTTAGCCCTTTCATAAATGATATTTGTAGGAAACTAACTATTCAGTTTTATGTTAATTTATACTGGATACTCACTTATTTTAAATGTCTGTGATAACCAACTGTGATTTTTTTCAGATCGCTGTTCTCAGTTTTGTACGAAGTGTATTCGTCGAGCGCCGGACCTGCGGTGCGTTGCAAGTGCCTCAAAGCCCTCCTCCGGATGGTCTACTACGCCAACTCCGAACTGTTGAAGGATGTGCTGAAGAACCAAGTGGTTAGCAGCCACATCGCGGGCATGATGGCTTCTAGTGACCTAAGAATCGTTGTTGGCGCCCTGCAAATGGCCGAGATTTTGATGAACAAGCTTCCGGATGAATTCGGAGTTCACTTTAGGTAGGTGTATAGGAATAAGACACGGTTTATCGGCCTGAAAGTACGTTCTGCCTACCAACAGCTTCTTGAAGTGTTTATCCGGTTCGGAAGCCATCATCACCTTGTTTACTGCGCGACAAAAAATTCCAGTTGGTGATTTGGAAACTCATGAATAAATACACTCGTAGAAAAAAATTAGGGACATTGCCTTCCTTGCAGAATGGGGAAATTCAGTTCGGTTAATGCGTTGAAAAGTGTGTAATATTGTCTTTCATAGACGCCTATAGAAGGTGCTTCAAGGTAATAAAATTATCCTGTACAGGGCGTTTCTACAGGGGCTGCCATAATAAAAATTAAAATGAGGATTCATATTTTTGAATCGAAATTGAAATATCATTGCAGTCATTTTTGCGTCGTTCGATACGAAATATCTACTAAATTATTGCCATTTTCGCGAAATTCATCCGCAATATAACATTATAGTCATATCATTAAGATGTCGGATCTGAATGACGTATGTGAAGATCACTCCCGATTTTGTGGAGTTTGTGACAAAAAATTAAAAGGAAAAATAGTTTGTGATAAGTGCAAAACAGTTTTTCATAGCCAGTGTATTGCTAGAAGTCCCGAATTTAGGATTATTGGCCAGAATATAGTCGAACGTGTGCCGCGACCGATGATACGTCGAGAAGAAAGACTCGGCCTTGTAACCAAAAACAATAGCGTTCTTAACATTTTGGTAATGGAACTCAATGAGAAAATTGATCTTCTCAATGAAAAAATTCTTTTCCTGGAGAAGAAAATGGAAACTATGAGGAAAAAGCTGGAAAAAACAAGAAGTGAGGTTAGTTCTGCCCCCTCTGCACCCCTCTCCTATCCTTCAAAAGCCATATCTGTATCAGAAAATGTCAATAAAGTCAGCTGCGAAGACAATGTTGCCAACCATCTGATGCAGAATCTGATCAGTAGTACCAACATTTGTAGCAACATCAATAGCAATACTGTTGCTGAAAGTACATCTGACAACTAGGCCGCGCTCCAAGAGGATTTGGCATCATTGGTGGATCGGACATCTAATCCTGTCACTACTGTCACTTCCAAGGAAAACGCGGTAAACAAAGCTTTTCCTTGTGGAAATCCTAAAGCAGCAGAATCCTCAGCTAAAACCGGAAAAATAACCCTAAGTGAGGTAAATGCAGCCGTTAATAGTGCTCTCAAGGGTAGGGATGATGCAGAGGAGATACAAACTGATGGCGATTGGATTCCAGTTGTGCCGCGTTACTGGCGCAGAACAAAAGACAACAAAAAACAGGAAAGGCCTACACCAATTAGGGGGTCAAACAGGAACATGGATAACCTGAAGATAGCAAATGTCCCAGAAAAACTATCCTAGATCTTTCTGTCTAACCTGGATCCACCTACAAGCGAAAGGGACATCTTGCAATTTCTTCAAAGCAATAAACTCGACAATGCAATGGTTGTAAGTGTTTTAAAATGAAGACTCGGAATGACTACCTGAAAAGCTGTTTTAAGTTGGGAGTTTCTCTGCCCCAAAAAAACGTCATCATGGATGACACCATATGGCCAATTGGGGTACATTTAAACCATTTTCAGAACCTACAGAGCCCTGTTCTAAACCAGTAAACGAAATAGGGCATTCAAGTCTTAGATCTCAACTAACTATCCTGCTGCTTAATATATGTTCTCTGAGGAATAAAGGACCTGATTTGGAGGCACTCCTTGTTGATGTCAATCCACCTTACCACTTAATAGGTCTAACGGAGCACCACCTTAAAACTGAGGAGGTGGAAAATTTGTTCATTGAAAACTATACAGTCACCTCTTACTTCTCCAGAGCTTCTATTAGTCGTGGTGGCTGTATCATCCTTACCAGACAGGGCGTGTTAGGCTGTAATATGGAAGGTATTGCGAGGTTGTCACAAGAATTTCACTGTGAAGTCTCTGCTGTTGAAATTAAATGTTTAAATGTTCTTATCATAACTGTTTAGAGAGCACCTGATGGTGATTTTAATTTGTTTATAGGTATAATCACGTGCATCCTGGAATTCATTCACAAAAATAGCAACAGGTTCAGGTACATTGTTTTTAATGGCGATTTTAATATAATTTTTAATACTGATAATCATAGGAAGTCGACCTAATGGGAGGCTACAACTTACTTCAGCAAGTTTTTAAGAATACAAATAAAGTTAATTGTATTGACAATGTTCTTATTAACTTTGAAAGTATATTGCACTACTTTACAGAGGTTTTTGATCCGGCTCTCTCTGATCATCTCGCTGTACATTTTTGGGTCCGGGTTCCTCCAAAATACACCAAAAATAAGCCTTCTATTCAACGGTACCAACCCTTCACTAGACATGCCTAAACAGACTATATGAGGCATTGGAATTCCAGGATTGGGGATTCTTGAGTTCTCGGGTAGATTGTGTTGACAGTATTTTTAATTGTTTCCTTTCGAACCTAACAAGTAAAGTAAATCAGTTCTTTGCAATAAAAACACGAAAAATCATAAATAAAATTAAAATCATTATTGAGTGGTTTAATAATGAAGTCAAAAACATGAGAGAAACTTTAAAATTCATAAATGACATGTACCATCTGGCCAACTAAAATTAGCACGCAATAGTTACAGGAGAATGTGTAGATCTAAAATAATAGAGACAAAAAAAGGCTGCATATACAAATTATATTCTTGGCTCAGACAACATGGTCAAATCTTCCTGGGAAATTGTAAGGTCTTGTAGGGGGCATAGTAGGGGGGAGCAAACGAGAGCATATTAACCCCTGAGGAGTTTGACAGTTTTTCTCTAGTATTGCTGAGCTCCCGGATGTGTCGGCAAGTGCTGATGAGTATCTGATGGAGCTCCCTGTTTCTGATAGGTTACATTTTCAATTTAATGAAGTCAGTTACAACCAAGTAAGAGATGCCATAAACTTCCTAAGAAATAAAAACAGTAGAAATATTCATAATACGAATACCAAGTTACTTAAGTCTATTAAAAATGTCACTATTATTCCGCTGACTAAACTAATAAACTTATGCATTAGGAAAACTACTTTTCCCTCTTGTCTTAAAAATGCCAAAACCATTCCAATACATAAAAATGGAGATAGAAATGATCCTAATAACTATCGCTCAATTTCTCTGCTGCCAATTTTGTCAAAATTTTTTTAACATCTTTTGAAAACACAGTTATGCAAATTCTTTGAAGAAAACAATATTTTTACAAATAGTCAGTTTGGTTTCAGAAATAATCACTCCACTACTCTAGCTATCTTGGACCTGCTTGAGTACATATCGGGGGCTTTTGATGAGAGGCAATATGTCAACATGACATGTTGCGACTTATCGAAAGCCTTTGATTGTGTGTCTCATGACATCCTACTTAAGAAACTAAAACATTATGGGTTAACTAAGGAAAGCACGTTACTTATGGGTAGCTATCTGAGAGACAGGCAACAAAAATGTATGTTTAATAATAAAACTTCCGGGGAATGGAGCCGACTAGATCATGGGGTACCTCAGGGGTCTATTCTGGGGCCATTATTGTTTCTCATCTATATAAATGGCATTGTTGGGGCAGCTCCTGATGTAAAATTTCTACTGTTTGCTGATGATACATCAATTGCTAGTCGGGGCAGTAACTGTGATGCTCTTAATCAATTTATGACTGGGAGGCTTGATGACCTTTAGGTATGGTTTAATGCGAACAGACTGACCCTCAATAATTCAAAAACTGTTAGTATGACTTTTTGACTCCGTGAAATCAGCCATTTAAATCCTTTAAAAGCAAAATTTCTTGGTGTGCATCTTGACCCGAAGCTGACATTTGAGGGTCATATTCATTATGTTGCTGGTCGACTGAGAGGGAGTGTATTTCTCCTTAGAAGTCTGTCTCGTGTTCTGCCCAGGGCTGCTCTGCTGCAGACGTTCCATGCGGTATTTCAATCGGTTGCTGGGTATGCCATTCTGGTCTGGGGTCATTCAGCTTAGGCAAAACGTATCTTTGTTATACAGAGAGGGGCTGTGCGAATTGTTGCAGACTTGCAGAGAGAGCTTTATTGAACTAAGTATACTTACTCTTCCTTGTAGATACATCTATGAATGTCTCTTATACTGTCACAAGAACGGTGTTTCAAAACCAATTGTGCACTAAATTGACATAATATTTCTTTCCTTAGCAGATAATGCGATAGATAGAGAAAGGAAGAAGCGTGATACCTTCTTCTTCTTCCTCAGCCATTTGATGTTCACTTCGGAACATAGGCCTCTTCCAATGATTTCCCTGTCGATCTTTGCTGGACAGTCTGGATCCAATTCTTTCCCTCATGTCGTCTCTCCATCTCGCCTATGGACGTCCGACACTTCTTTTTGACTCTCTTGGTCTCCATTGCATCAGGGTATTCGTTCATTTCGAGTTGTTTCTGGCTGCGTAGCCTGCCCATCTCCACTTCAACCTCGCTACTTTTTCAATGATGTCGCAAACTCGTGTTCTTCTCCTGATGTCTTCGTTACGTATCCTATCTCTCAGGCTTACTCCTAGTATTGCTCCCTCCATCGTCCTTTGGCAGACCCGAAGGCGGTTTGCACTGTTTGCTGTGAGTGTCATTGTTTCTAGTCCACTGGCAGGACGCATCAATTATAGACTTTTCTTTTTAGATTTATAGGAATGGTCGATTCACGAAGGATGTAGCTGAAGTTCCCGAATGACATCCAGGCGAGGCCGATTCGTCGGGTGATCTCTACTGTTTGATTTTCTGTCCCAAGTTGGATGTTATGTTCCAGATAGTTATACTGATTGACTACCTCCAGAGCGTGGTTCTCAATGGTGACTATAATGTCATCTGGACTCATGATTTTGGTCTTTTGAAGGTTCATTTTGAGACCAACAGCTTGGGAGGCGTCCTTGAGTTCTTGGATCATTGTTGATAGTTCGTTTGGCTCGTTGCTGAACAAGACAATATCATCTGCAAAACGGAGGTGGTTGAGACGTTTTCCGTCTATGTTGACGCCTTTCTGCTTCCTCCAAAGCCAAGGTGAATAATTTCGGTGAAATTGTGTCCCCCTGCCTGACCCTCGCCCTACGAAAACCTTTCCAGTTATCCAGTCTTCATCAATTTTTACATGCAGAGACGCGTTGTCGTAAATGTAGCGGATCAGATTTGTCTATCTTCACTGCCCCGTTCTCGATCGAGTCGAAAGCTTTCTGGTAGTCTACAATGGCCATGTGAAGCGGAATGTTGTACTCCGTACATTTCTCTATTACTGTGCGTACTGTTTGAATATGGTCGGTTGTGCTGAAACCCTTTCTGGATCCTGCCTGTTCAACTGGGTGATAAACTTCTGGCTCAGGCGATTTGTTATGATTTTTGTTGACAGCATGCTGAGGGGTCTACAATTTTCCATGTTCGTATTGTCACTTTTTCTGAAGAGGAGAATGACCTCTGCATTTTTCCAGGAATCTGGAATCCTTTCTTCATCGAGGCATTTATTCGGTAGAATTAAAAGGGCTTCTTTAAGTGTATCTTGTTCGTGATCTGATCTTCTCCTGGAGCTTTACAATTTTTGAGCTGTTTTAAAGTTGCCTCTAGCTCGTTATTATCTATGGGCTCTAATTCTTCTGATCCCACGTTCAAGATTGATTTTTCGCGTTTCGTCTTGCGGGGCTGCCACTGATTGTAGAGCTTTCGATAAAAGTTCTCAACAGCAATCCTATATCTTGCACTGACAATTTCTCCCTGGTCATTTTTTATTTGGTGAATGAGCAGCATGCCCCTAAATCGCATAGAACGAAGTACTCTCATGTTCGTGTGTATTCTGATGGTATCCTCGATCAATCTTGTGTTTCGTGTTCTCTGATCCCTTCTGATAGCCGTTTTCACTTTTTTGTTGCGATGATTATATGTGGGTGAGTTTTTGTCGGCATTCGTTCATCTATAAAGTTTTTGTTTCAGGGCTGAAATTTGGATTCTCCTGTTTTTGAAGTGCACTCACTTTCTTTACTGCTCGAACGCTGTTAGTAATTTTGCTTGAGAGCTTGTCTAATTCCATTTCTCGCAATGTTTCTGTTGTCTGTAGCTTCTTGTCGATATATCGGTTGTATTCCTCTACTTTTTCTCTTAGCTCACTTATAGCGGGACGGCTCTTCCTTTCTATTAGACGTTTTCTCTCCAGTTGGGTATTGATATGTATTTTGGCCCTGATCAGCTTATGGTCACTGCCTGTATTGAAGTGATTCATGGTCGATACATCTAAGCACATTCGGTTATTCGATGTGAGGATGTAATCTATTTCGTTTTTGATCCTGCCGTCGGGGCTTCTCCAGGTCCACTTTCTGATTTTTTCCTTGTAAAAGGTGTTCATGCAGTAGACACATTCTTTGTTGAAGAAGTTTAACATCGTTTGTCCTCTTTTGTTTCGTGTTCTAAGTCCAAAATTCCTATTTGGGGGACTTTGCTCCTATTTTGGCATTAAAGTCGCTGAGTATAATGTAGAATGGGGTGTTTTCTGTGGTCTTTGCTGTTTGTTAGATCCTCGTAGAAGCGTGAGATATATCAGTGATAAAGGATATACTGAAAGAAAGCTGTTGAAACTATAATTTTTTATCTATTATATGCAATTGAGTGCCCACAGTTTTCCAGAGTTTCCGGCATCGTATTTCTCATGGTTTCCAAGATTCATTATTTACAATAGTATTTCATAAATATTTAGCAGAAGTATATGCTCAAATTAATGCTAAATAAACATTAGATCCCAAGGGATCCAATTAACTGTGGAAAAGGCTACGTACTTTAGTCAAGGTACTTTGGTGCTTATAATTTCAATAAATGCCCAAACGTATGTACATTATCTGAACGTTCTATGAACAGATTTTGATTTCTTTATATTGCAATTTTAGGAGAGAAGGCGTTCTCCACCAAGTTAATAGACTGGCCGACCCTGAAGTTCCTCTAGGGGTGAGCCCCCCTAAATCGGCGACTTGCAGCTCAACCTCCTTTTCATCCACAATCGAATCTCAGCCTAGTACTTCTCAGCCTTCAAGCAGTAGCAGTAGTTTTCAGATGACAGCAAATGGTTCGGCAACGTTGGTATGTAATCGTCCATTAATTACATTTTTTAATTTGAGAAAATGACAAAGTAAACATTAAACATATTTTTAGCCTCCTCTTGCTTCCGCCATCGACCTTTTCACGTCTACTCCGAACGTGCAACGCATCCAAGAGAGCTTCGCCCGATCGGCTAGTCCCACGGTTAGATTGGGCGACGTGCTAAAAAGGAAAAGGGTGACCAAGAGGACGGGAGCGAGTGGCGCGAGCAGCCGCTCCAAAACGAGGCAAGACGACTTGCCGCTGTCGCCCTCACTGATGCAGGATTTTTTCAGCAAAGCCGCGTCCCTTACTAATTCTACCAATTCTTCGACGCCTGTTAATAGTCAACGGCCAAGGTAAATTATATTGCTTTGCATAATCTTCAAGTCGATGTTTTGGGCCAAAACTGTATTCTGAGCTGAAAGAAAGGTATTTTTTAATTTTATTTTTCTAGGTATACTGGATCATCGTCCAAAACTAGTTTTCTACAAAGTTTGAACCCTGCCAGGTGGGGCAGAAGCGTGAATTCGTCACACGAGCGGAATTATAGCAAGGATTCGTTGAACAATCTATCGAAGTCTGCCTCTAATTCTCACATCACGGCCGGAAATCGAGAGAAGACTAGAGCGTGGATCAGGGAGCAGGCCAATACGTTCATCGATGCGTATTCCAGTGAGTTTTCTATAATTTATTTGTAGATTTATTATGGAAAATTACAATATTAATTCAATATCTCATATAGATACTGAATAAACCTTTTTTTCCTATATTAATTGGGGAGATCTCTGTGTTGTCAGTTTAAAGTGGTAACTGAGACTTCGTTCCCCTCCCTACATACCAGCAGTATTTTTATTTTAGGCGATTTGTCAAGAGTAATTAGATCAGAACTCAAAGTGCTGACCTCATTCAGTCTGTTTGTCTATCAAACCATTCACAATATGTCTTATTATACAACCATATTTCATCAGATTTTCGAACCGTAACTAGGCAAAACACAGATGCTGTTGCCCTGCTAATGCACTTTGTATTAGTTCATTATAAACGCAATTTCTGTGTCTTGAAATTAGGAGGGTACTATTAAGTCAGTTTGTGAAATAATGTTATATTTAAAGGTTTATATTTCATAACTTTTTAGTGTTGCTATTCGGGATCAAATTTTACGTTATGCTTACCAGTTATGATTAATTTTAGGTCAAGAAGATGAGCAACATCCAGCGACGACTGTTCTAACTCGCTTGAAATTAGCCATCGACAAATTGCCTACGGGAAAGTGCGCAGAAGCTTTGCTGGAATTGCGGGAAATCCTAATCGAATCCGACATATCGCCGTTCGAGGTGAACTATTCGGGCCTTATCAGGGCTCTCTTAGCATATCTGGCCGATCTGAACGGGCCGTTCGACAGGGACCAAAGGCTCAGGATATTGCTTAACGTCTTCGCCGATTTACCTTTAGAGTTCAACGTTAGAGAAGTTAGGGAGATTAATTCCACGTGGATGAGCGCCCTCGTATCAAAATTAAATGGTAAGTGGCATGCACTGTAATTATGGAAAATGCAACTCTGCATTTGACATTTTTGCAATAGGTGTCAAATAAGCTGCTTTTCCAAGAATATTTTGGGAGATCTCTGTGTTTTCAGTTTAAAGTAGTAACTGAGACTTCGTTCACCTCTCTACATGTTTAATAATACAGTTCCTGACTGAATAATCGGGAAGTTATGTCGCAGTCGCAATATTGTCCAAATACACGTTTTAAGCAAATTCTTTTGTAGGTTGTGTGTCACAACTAGAACAATTCCCTGTGAAAGTGCACGATTTGCCGGCCAGTTCGGGTGCCGGCAGAGGCGGCACCAGCGCTCTGAAATTCTTCAATACGCACCAGCTGAAATGCAACCTGCAGAGACACCCGGACTGCAACAACTTGAAGCAGTGGAAAGGCGGTACAGTCAAGATTGATCCCCTAGCTTTAGTTCAAGCCATTGAACGGTATTTAGTTGTTAGAGGTAAGTTGAGTGTATTGGCTAGTAATTATTGATCTGTATGAATTTATTTGCTAGATGCGTCTCTGGCATTATTTCGGCCGTGATGAGAAGGCTGAAACTTTAATAAACTCGAGGAGAGAAGGTTACAGCCCTTTTTTAAAAATAACCACAATAGAAGGCTTTGTTGACTTCACTAGAGCGTTTATATGAAGTAAAGTATTGTTGTATTTCCTTTGATATGGGACGGTGCATGATATAATGTATAATTTGTCCTGGAGCTGTGATATACTTGATAATTTTTTTATTTTTAATTACACGTGTGATACTTTGCTCTATTTGTAATATTTTAATATATATTCTTCAGCTTGTTCATTTAAGTGTATTTCCTTCTAATGTTCACATCGCCAGTAGGTAATTTTGGCAATTCTTTTCATCTGTCTCCCCGTCATTCAGTTCAAACCCAATCTGTATGCCCAAGACCCGACAAACGACTGTTATCTAAGGCGAGAGGCTCTTCTTGAAGGCCTTGAAATTTCAGAGCCATCCCTCATAGTTCTAGCAATATGCTTTTCTAGTGGCTTCAAATTTGATGAAATTTCTTGTAGTTGACCCAAATTAATAGTTTTAATGGATGAAAATCATACATACCCTTTATGCGAACGTTTAATAAGATTCAATCAAATAGCAATTGGATGCTGCTCCTGGATTCATAAAGGGTGTTCCGGGCTATTGTCGAATTCGATAAAATACTGTCTTTTCTAAAAAGTCTGGCTCACATGGAAGGCAATTACCTGCCGAAAAAGTAGCTCAAAGCATGTTTCTATTGGGTGTGTCTTAATTGGAAATACCCCCAAAATGGGATACTATATCTCAGGTGGGAGTCACAAAGCGCAAAATACACATTTCACACTAGTTATAGGCCCAACTCCTCCCTAACAACTCAAAATTTAGCTCACCATCAATTAGCACACCAAGAAACTTGGGCACTGAAGCATCTGGAAGAGCAGCTCTGCCACATCACACTTAAACCTAACAATGAGTCTTAGTCAAGTTCAAGCAAAGGCGATTAGAGTTAAACTATTCTTTAATAATCCTTAGATCATTCCCTATAATTTCCTTAAGTCCCACCAGATTCTTATTCTGCCACACTATTGAGGTGTCGTCAGCAAAGATGGTAAAGAGTCCCGAGGTTTTAAGGTAGACAAAGTCATTTATATATAACAAGAAAATGATAGGACCCAAAACAGAGCCTTGCGGAACTTTGCAGTCAACTCCCAACATAGAAGACCTTTCTCCTGAGTTTACCACAGTCTGAGAACGCTCCTCAAAATAAGATCTAAACCAGGAGTGAGCCACACCGCGGAAGCCGACCCTCTCAAGCTTTGCCAGCAGTATTCCGTGATCCACACAATCAAATGTCTTAGACAGATCACAGAACACCGCCGCACATGTATCACCCTGATTCAATCCAAAATAAACACTCTTGAGGAAACTGCACATGGCATTATGGGTCCCTTTCGATGTTTGAAGCCCAAATCGCTTCTCAGTTATTAGGTTGCAGGACTAAAGGTCGCTCCAGATTATTTTCTTTACAAGTTTCTCTATAACTTTAAATAGAGTTGGGAGTAGAGAGACTGGGCGGTAATTAGATGGGTCTTCCGAGTCACCATCCTTAAATAGTGGGATTACCAAGGACGATTTCAAGCAAACAGGAAACACCCCTTCATGGTAGATATATTTCCGAGCAACTGGTCAGATTTAAGTGACAAATTTTTTGTATTGGGGCGTTTCGGATCAATATTAAGACCATTGTGAAATACTAAATGAAACACTTTGTATTCCATGCAAAATTTAATCCAAAAAGGACTTCCTATAAAAGCAGAACAGAGCGCTTTCGGCCTAAGCCATCATCAGTGTTACCTGAAAAGTAAGTAGAAGAACCACTCATTAGCGAAAGTAAGTGGCTGTTGTAAGATATTTAGGAAGAAAATGATAAAATTTGCAATGTTATATCAGGATTCTGAGAGTGTTGAAAATTTGAAAGGCATTAAAATAGGTGTGTAAATTGAGAATGCTGCTTTTTTTTGTGATTTTTGATGTGAATTTTTAGAGACAAAGGATAATGGTAGAGGTTCTTTCACTTACTTGTTATTGGACCTGAAAAGTGTATCAACGAAGAGAAAACAAACAACGATCAAATCACAATTAAAAAGTTAAAAGTCACATTTTAAAAGTAACATAATTAAGGGCAATGCCTAAACCACGATTTTCGTGAAACGACAAAGTGTGTCGTTGAAATTGACAGTCTTGACAAGCAGACTCTGAAGGCGCAGGCAGTGAACCGCAAAATTAGCGGTAAATTTAAATCTTAAAACTAAATGTTAAATTAATACAGATAGTTATTCTGGACACAAATGAAGTACCTAACTTTACAAAGTAAGTCTGGAGAACGCAGACTGGCTGACACTAAGCTAGACGAGGCCAAAAGATGTGATCAATGTTATATAAAATAATTTTAAAGCATAAACGATGACCTAAGAAGTTATTATATTAAAAAGAGAGAAAGTGCTTACTTGAATGAATAATAGTATATTTGAAAGG
>MU184757.1:115783-133696 GCA_016904865.1 Pissodes strobi
CCCCCCCCCCCCCCCCCCCCCCCCCCTTTCTTGAGTTGCTAAAATTCTTATTTGACAATTGAAAATAATAGTATATTATTTTATATGGAGGAAAAGTGATACTTTTCATGGCGCGCTCGTGTTTAACAGCCGAACGGAGTGAGGCTGGTAATAGAGAGCAAGCCATGAAAAGTAACTTTTCCTCCAAATAAAATATGCTGTTTTTTCTTCAAATGTCGACAAATTAATGCAAAAACATCTCTTTTTAATAGTAATAATATCTAATTATTATTAAAGATAAATGGGTTCGCAAGGCGGCTTAGACCACGGTCGTAGGTGGCCTTGCTTAGACCGGTGTCGGTGAATATAATGTAACATAAAGCTGTCAGTGGACACTGTCAACAATAATTATTTTTTAAGATTCTCCGATTGCGTTTTAATTTCGTATTGATAAGCAGTTATTGAGTAATTTCGATTAAATAATAACCAATTTGTTCCTAAATTAGTGATTTTTAGAAATGCAGTCACAAATTGAGTGATAAATACAAATTGTAGTTTAATAAATCTTGAGTTGTTGACGCTTATTTTGTTGTCTGTTTGTATTGTATCTATGTTGCTATGGTAACACTTTTACCTCCGCCGGCGGAAAAGTGAAAAGTAAAGCTCCGGCGGAGGAAAAGCGAAACTTCACGGCCGCCTACACAGTCGAGTAATGACGGATTTACTGACGTTTGAAGAAAAAAGATTTGTTAAGGGTATTTATAATCAGTGCAGTAGAAATGGGCAAGATTAACCCCATCCAAAATATGAGCTGCGAAGAGATAAAAAAAAATCAGATACTCTTGGTGGATAGCTATTAAAGAAAGAAAGCACTCAATAAGTAAGATTTATAAATGTGAACACAAAAGGAACTTTAGTTAAGAAGTCTCCTGTGCAAAGGAATATATGATCTATTTAGATTAACGTGAGTATTCAGGCAATGATTGTGAGATGGTTTAAAAAAAATACGGAAGCTATTAATTATGGCCCAACTTTCCTGTTCGAGAGTCTGTTATTATAGTGAGAGATTTTGGCAGCCTTAATGATATATAAATGCTACGATATTTATTAGAATAATTTATGACATTCTGAATGTTGGTGAATTTTTTTAACATAGTTCAAAGAGCGAAGGTTCCTACCCGAAATTCTAAGGGCTCACGATATCCTAGACTATCTAAAAACACATACAAACTATCACACTTACACCTTAAGTCAAAGTCAAAAAAAACTTTATTATAAAAAGATAAAAATCTCATTTACAAAGCTAACCATAACAATTTTTTAGATAGGTACATAAAAAGTTTGATAAGGATCAAATAAGTAAATTATACAAATACAGTACCAAGTACAAAGAACATAAAAAATAGAAAATAGGTATAAATAGTCCAACAACGGACATCTTGTTAATAAAATTTACATATACAAATAAAAATAAAAGAAGAAATAGACATAAACAACACGCGCCCGTTTTACAGGGAATCATCAAGGAATTCGGCAACATCATAGTAAGCCTTTCTTAAAAGTAATTCCTTTACCCTCCCTCTAAACACTCTGTAAGAATTAGAGGATCTAATATTTAGGGGAAGGTGATTAAAGGCTTTTTTAGCAAAGTAGACAAAGGACTTCATAACCAGAGCACTTCGGGGAATCAATAAAGGAACAACATTCACCTGCCTAGATCTTTTGTGAAATAAAAATAGGTTTACAAGAATGCCGAAATGACATATTAAACATAAACCTAAGAGCTCGTTTCTGCAAGATAAAAATTGAAGAGAAGCTGGCAGCACTGCAACATCCCCAGAAAGCTATACCATAAGTAACGCGTGACTCTATTAGAGAAAAATAAGCCGATCTCAAGACGGGTGGCTCCAGGTGGTGAGAAAGCACTCTCAAGGCATAGCAACCAGATGATAGCCTAACTGAAAGAGCCTTGATGTGCTCCTCAAACTTCAAACTCTCATCTAGTGTCACCCCCAAGAATTTGGCACCAGCAGCAGGAAGTATTTGGTCACCGCCCAATGAAATTATTAGCCAGAGAACACTTGAAGCTCAACATGTTAGTCTTTGGTATGTTAAATGATAAATTGTTGCTATTACACCAGGTTCTTATGCGAACTAAATCAGTATTGATCCTTTTCTCCAAAACCCCAACATCACTCGCACGCCAAACAATAGAAGTGTCATCCGCAAAGAGCCTAACAATTCCCTTGATTAGAATGGAGGCAAGATCATTGATATAGATTAAAAAGAGGATAGGGCCAAGAACGGAGCCCTGGGGCACTCCACAATTTATTGGCATTGAGTTAGAGAGCCTGCCTTGATATGACACTGACTGCCTACGGCCATACAAGTAGGACTTAAACCAATTGCGAGTTATATCCATAAACCTCCAGCTTCTGGAGCAACAGATGATGATCGACACAGTCGAACGCCTTCGACAAGTCGCAAAATACTGCCGCTGAAAGTAGATTCTCATTTGTACTTAAATAAATGTCTTCAAGAAGAGAGAAAATAGCATCCGAAGTTGATTTTCCACTCTGGAAGCCAAATTGAGAACTGGATAGGATTTTATTTGCAGTGAGAAATGAAAGCATTCTTTTTTTAACGAGTCTTTCTATTAGCTTACCAAGAGAAGGCAGAAGAGAGATAGGACGAAAGTTTTCTGGAGAATTAGAGTCACCTCCCTTGTACAGAGGTACAACCATAACTTGCTTAAGAATGCCGGGAAACTCACCCCTCTCAAAAGAGTCATTTATGACTACCGCAAGTGCTTGCAGCCCAGCATCATTGAGATGAAGTAAGATCTTAACAGAAATATCATCAAAGCCAGAAGAATTCTTACTTTTGAAAAGCCTAAGAGCGTCCACAACCTCAGAGACACTTACTGGTGCCAAAAAGACTGAATATGTAATAAAAGTAGAGATAATTTTGCAGAACTAAAAGATAAGACTACGTTTATTAGAAGTGTTTATATCAATACGAGAGCTTTGTTCTGAAGTTTCCAGCTCTGCACTCCTATCTACAAAAAAGACACATTAATATTTTTATCTAAAACCTCGAAGTATCACAGTCTGTTACCAATACTAGAGGTGAAGCTAAAAATTCTTTATTTACTGTTTTGTACGATGCTCTGAAAATATTTATAAATGTGACATTTCAATAGACCGGCCAAATCAGCATCGAAACTTTGTGCATAATTACATTCCAGAATTCTGTTTAAGTCAATTTTATGAGAATGATGGATTTTATACAATGACAAGTTACTACTGTATACAACATTATTCTATTACTAATTTAATGAAAACAATAGCAGACAATATAGAAAATCATTATAGTAACCAAATCAATATAGTTATGATTTGGATACTATAATGATTTTCTATATTATGGCTGTTATTGTTTTCATTAAATTTATGATTGCTTTTACAATTGTATTTACTATATTGTTATTCTAAAATGGATTTTCCATTGAAAAAAAAATTATATGCTGTTACCGTTAATATTTCAGCGACCCATCTTCTCAAGTATTAAAAGTTCTTTCATTTTATTCAATAATGGTTCCCATCTTACGCCCATAAATCAGTTTGTGAAGTACTTTGACATAGAAATATTTAGGTCTAAGTCTATTATGTGTACCCTCTCAAATGAAATTATTTTTATTTTAGGCTATGGAAGACTGAGAGATAAAGACACGGCCGATAGTGATGATGGCGATTCAGACACTGATATTGATGATACGTTAGCTGGAGTAGCTATATCGCAAACCGGTACTAGACATAAACTACAGTTTTTAATAGGTGAGCACAATTCTCTGACCACTTTAAGGTTAAATGCATAATTTTATTCCTGCATGACTTGCTTATCATTTCGCAAGCGGTATAGATTATATTTGAGCTGTATTCTATAGGCAACACGATTCTTCCCTACAATATGACTGTATATCAGGCTGTGCGGCAGTTTTCGAATAACGGCAACGACCAGAGCGAGACGGACACCGACAACGAGACGCCTCTGGGCAATGCCGGCATCTGGGTACAAACACATGTAATATATTATAGGTAAGTGAAGGAGTTTTGACTATCTTGCAGCATAAATTGAATATTTTTATCCAAATCTTACCATGATACCTTTACCTCATTAATAACTTCGCGGGAATTCCTTTAACAGCCAAAGGATAGGAAAGTAATATGGTTGGTTAAACATTTGGGCCCGTTGGTTTTTAGGGTAGTCGATTCATATCGAGTTAGCACCTTAGCAATTTCGAAGTTTTTTTTTTTAACATTTATGAATACATCTTAGAAATTAACCAATTGAATTAATAGCTTGGCAACATGTGATACCTAATGGAACTCACTCCCAGGACATCTGTTTCCCCCTAATTACAACCTACAAGTATTCAAGAACCGTGTCAACCAACATCTTCGCACACACACCGCTCGTCGAGCGCCATAGGATCTCCCTTTAGTGTGTGTGCCACTACCATAAAAAAAAAGATGGCGCCGTGTTGATTTTAAAAAATGCAAATACTGCAAGAGTAACGTGGAAAAAATTGTTTTTAAATGTGTTAATTGTAAATGGCATTATCATCAATTGATCACAAGTGGTAAGTGGCAGTAAAAGTCGGGTTCAGTGTTAAGCATGTGCAAACATTTCCCGCCATGAGCATGTAGACAAAGCCGCAAATGAGGTTATGATCAAAAGAGATGAAGAAATCAATCTTTTGAAGCAAAAAATTCCAGAAATGGAAAGTAAAATGCAGGAAAACAGCGTCAATAAAATTATTAGGCGAATGCAATCGATGAGAGGGTCCATTTCCGGAGTAAGTACCCTTCCTAGTTACAAACGAAACTATCAAGCTAAAGAAGGAAAACAAATCAATTGAAGAAAATATGGTTAAGCGAGAAAATGGACAAAGTGAAAAAATAGGTGTCTTGAGAAAATCATAAAAGTCAAAAAAGGGCATTTCAGCGGGAAATAGGTACGAAAACGCATACCAAACCCCTGTTCCAACCTTAAAGGAAGCGTCTAAATTTCCGTCAAACTGACATTTAAGAAGCGCAAATAGTTCGAACACGGGTGTAAACACCAACGCACATGCGTCAGCGCAGCCGCTAAAAACACGTTCGAAAAGTAGTTCAAATGCACCATCTGGACATGATACATGACACATTAACTTCAAGTCACACAGCAAAAGCAAAAATAAATAAAACAATAACAGATATAAGAAAATATAGAGGCACCAGATGGGGAAATTTTGAGTATTGTTAAAAAAAAAAACAGGTCGGAAAAGGTATCCTGATCAAAGCAGGCTCGAACCAGAACATGTTCAAAACACTGATTTTAGAATGTTAATTGCAACTTGCAAGCCAGAGATCTGCGTCGATGGTTCCGACGGGCATCTATAGAGATTTTCAGAGGTGCGGTTTCACTCACCATTATAGCCAGTTGGATCGCCAGCCTTTGAAGAGAGACGATACGGCGTCTTAAGAACAAGAAAGCAAAACATTATGGATCTAATTAACTCTTATGGAATCACTCAACAAATCTTTGCTAATACTCGACAAACTGCATGCTTTGACAATGTCTGTGTTTATTTTATGGGTATTAAAAACTTTCGGATCTACAAACCAACCTTCCAACTATGATCGAAAAATCGGTGACAATCCTGACTAATCCACTGGAAGATAGAATATCCCGCCTTGAGTCTCAAAACAAAGACATGACCTCAGTGATTTCAACAACAGCACCTCTCGAAGACAGTATTTCTCGTTTGCAATCCCGTAACTTGAATAAGTCAAAAAGCTTGAACAGTCAGGGTGATTCAAATAACTCATCACAGCCCGCACCTGGAATGGATGTTTTGGGAGAACTGCATGACCGCCAGACTAGAGGTAACCATTTATTGATTTTCAACCTTCCTGCAGCTGCTGATGACTCCACTCAAGTACAGTCCCTCCTACAAATGCTGTCAAATACTCCTTTCACCCTTTGTCAAGTATCTCGTTTTGGAAAACCAAACTCCAAAAACAACCAACCTGTCAGAGCTATATTAGGATCAGCATATGAGGTAAACACAGCGCTACGGAATGGATACAAACTAAAAAATAAGCAGATCTATATTAAAGCTGATGTAACCCCTGCACAAAGGGAACTTGAGAAAGCAGCAATGAAAGATCTCGAGAGGCGCCGAGACCTGAGTGAGCAAAATATTCAAATTAAATTAGTGAGGGGTGTTCCACAAGTAGTGTCAAAAAAAACTTGCCCAGGGGTCAAGCTCCATCAATCCCAAAATCAAACCAGGAGGTAAACAGTCAAAGTTAGATGTTTACTACCAGAATGTCCGGGGTTTGAGGACCAAATTAGGCACCCTTAGGTTAAATTTAGCTGTAACAAGATATCACATAATTGTTTTTACCGAAACTGGCTTGAACGATAGTTTCTATACTTCAGAGCTGGGTCTTGATGCATACAGTGTCTCGATGTGATCGTTCACCCTCCACCAGCACTGCTGAACGATTTGGAGGGGTCTTAATTGCTGTCCACCAGTCAATACCATTTCATCCCTTGAATCGAATGGAGATATTGAACAGATTTATGTCATGATTGGTGGTGGCAGTAACCGGATGATTTTGAGCTGTGTCTATCTGCCACCTAATTCTCACTTAGTTAAGTATGAAAGTGTTACCTCTAACATTGAAGAAATTACACAGAAGCTCAACTATCCTGAACTATGCATCATGGGAGACTTTAACCTCCCCAAGGCTACCTGGAACATGGAAGACATCTGCTCCAGTGCTCAACATCTTGAGGAGAACTATTTACCTACTTCTGAAATTAGTAAAATACAACACATATCTGAAGTATGCTCATATTCCAGCTGAATCATGTTTGCAATGTCAACAGTGTAATCCTTGATCTCTGCCACTCCAAGATGCCAATAACCCAGCCTGATGTCGAAGAATACCTTTCGGCAGTAGACAGCAACCATCCACCTCTACAGTTCCAAGTGTTATTGCAACAAAATAGGCAAAATCCAAGTCCTCAAGGAGATGGGTATTATTACGATTACAAATCTGCAAACTTAATGATATAAATAACTACCTAGGCCTAATACTCTGGAAGGACCTTTTCTCGAAAAAGCCATTGGATGAGATGGTTGGTCTTCTCTATGATGTGTTGTGTAATACTTTTGATTCATTTGTACTTGTTAAAAAAAATTGCCAGCCGAAAGTTTCCCAGATGGTTCACACGAGACCTAAAAGCACTTAACTGTGCAGAAAAAGATTACACATAGAAAATACAAAAAAACTAGACTACCACTTGACTATCGGACTTTTTCAGATTTACGTTCTCAATGCAACATACTTTTGATTATTATTATTTTCAAAGCCTGACAATCTGCAATAGCTTTTTACTGTTTTATTGTATTTGCTAACCATTTTCATTTTTAGTTTTTTTGCTGTTCTTGAAAACGATATCCAACTTGATATCGAATCGAAGAAATATAGGTACACATTTCATTAGGGTCACTAAACTTGCACTTGTGCAGTTTACATCCTTGAGCCTGGGCCGAAGTGGCTCTATAACAATTCAAACGAAATTTAATCATTTGTGGAGCCAAAGGCAATCAATTCCAGGGCAACATACTTGCTAGACAGCATTTTCAGGGATACTTGAGGGACACTGAGGCAGCTCTTAAACTAAACCCTAAAGAATTTTGATCCTATACTGGCTCACTCCAGGTAGATTACCATCCAATTTTCACTTAAGTGACAAATCCGCACCTATGGGTCCCCACGCAGCTGAATTTTTTGCTGAATATAGTGGTCAATATCTGAATTCCCCTGATGAGCCCTGTCTTACTCCACATAACATATTTGATTGTAATATCTCTATTTCTAGCATTTATACGGAATTAGAAAATATAAATCCACACAAGGGGCCGGGACCTGATAAAATTCACCCCCTCTTTCTGAAAAACTGCTGCTTTGTGCACATAATTTTCAATAAATCATTGCAAACAGGTGTTTTTCCAGAGCTCTGGAAATCCAGCTACGTGATACCAATTCACAAATCATGTGAATCATCAAATATAAAAAACTATCGTCCCATTTGTATCCTCAACGCCATCCCTAAGATTTTTGAAATCATAGTAACAAAATTCCTTACATCCTGCCTTGAAGCAGAAATTATTTCAGAACAATTTTGGTTCAAGAAAAATTCATCCACAGAAATGAATCTTCTTACATACCAGGATTTGTTGACGTATGCCTTGGAGGCGGGTGCAGAAGTACACTCTATATACACCGACTTCTCCAAGACATCCGACACAACCATGGTGTTTTAATCAAGAAACATAAAAAAATTGGAATTTCGGGCACCCTATTTCACTGGCTAAAGAGTTACCTTACTGATAAGACACAGAATGTCCATATCAATAATTTTATTTCTATCAAAATCAATATGTTATCAGGAGTGCCACAACGCTCACACCTCGGCCCATTACTCTTTAACTTATTTATTAACGATATTATTCACTGCTTCAAAAACAGTATCTCCTGGTTATTTGCTGATGACTTAAAACTGTTTTTAAAAATCACTTCCCCAAGTGACTCTCTCGCCCTTCAGGAGGATCTTACAGGCTAACTCATTGGCGCTAATTTAATGGCATGAAACTTAATGTACTAAAGTGTAAGGCCATAAAATTCCACAAGTCTAGAACACCTAGCAACTACATCTATCATATTGATGGCAATCCGTTGGAGTGCGTGGGACAGATCAGAGACCTTGGTGTCTTGCTGGTCCCAAATCTAGATTTTTCTCAACAAATGGATACCATAATCAACAGGGCACTTCGGATGCTTGGTTTTGCTAGAGCGCAGCACACAAAAATTTGTTGATATCAATGCTATCAAAGTACTAAATTTCTCCCATGTCCACACTCATCTAGAATATGCTGCATCTGTGTGGATTTTGAACTATGCCTGCCATGTACACAGACTTGAAGGTGTTCAGCGCAAATTTTGTAGATACCTTAACTACAGATTCTTTGACAATCAGGAATTTCATTATTTAAACTTCTGCCAAGAGCTCAACATTTCGTCACTATCGTGTAGGAGAAAACAGAAACCTCAAACTTTTCCACAAAATTTTAAACTCCTCAGTAGATTGCCCTCGTTTATTATCAAATTACATGTTCCTTCACGCTGCACTCGTTCAATTTCTACATTTCACCTGCAATTTCACAGAATCAATTACTCTTACCATACATTTATCCCTCATACACTTTGACTCTGCAACGAATTAATTAATGTGGATTTCTTTGGGCCTTATGAACCATTTGTGGGAGCAGTCAATGGCCTTATATTATAGTGATGTATTATGCATATATATTTATCATTATTAATAAATTATCTATTACTAGTTTAAAATGTCAATAATATAATTGTTTGAATCTAATTCTCTTATATGCTCTACTAAATTTAACATTTAAATATTTATTGTTTTTAAAAAATTTGGATTTTGTTGACTAGGTATCATTGTAATTTAAAATGGGCTTGACCCGTAAATAAATAAAATAAATTAAGCAGTGAAAATAAATATAACTGACTTAAAAAAAAAACTTAGAAATTCTGACTCTTAAAAGTCTGAAACAAGTTTCTATCAACCAATAATAGCAGTTGGAACAAATAAACTTCTTAATGTTTTAAGCAAGACTGATTGGTCCTTTGTATGATTAGAAAATATGAGTGCTGATGCCAAAATGTGATATGTTTACCTGTATACTCACTGAAAATTTTAGGTAATGTTTCCCTTTTAAAAAAACTGTATTTTAGTCTGATTGGAGTGTGAGATGGTATAATCAGGAGTTGGGTTGAGAGAGCGTCTTAGGCTCCTAGATGATTTTTTTAATAACTATAAACAACCTGAAATTGCTGTTATTAGAAATAAGTATAGGGCACTTTATAAAAAAAATTAAATGAGTGTAAAACAAAGGTTAATTCTGATTTTATTCAATGTTACGGCTGCCTGACAAATTGCAAATGACTATTATAGTGATGTGAAAAGAAAAAACCAATCAACAAAAGAAATTAGCGCGGACACATTTAACTCTTTCACAGGTATCGCACACACAGTGCCGCAACGTGCTTTTTGTGTTCGTGTGTTTTATAAAAACAATGATTCTTGTGTGACGTTTGTACAGAAATCATTTTAACATAGCAAGAATGAGAGATGTCCCAAGAGCAAATTTAGTTAAATGTTGGGTAAGAAAGTTGGAAAACAATGGAAACACGATGATCATTAAACCGCCCGCAGCATCTCTAATTTTGCACAAGTCGACTGTTCATCGCTTTATTCGCAAGGATATGCATTTCTCTCCATACAAGATTGTTATCACATAAGAATTAAAACCACAGGATCCCGCTAGTCGATCAGAGTTTTGTAAAACAATGAGAGAGAATTTCAACGGTTACAACATGGGTTTCTGATGAATCCAATTTTCTCACTAACGGACATGTTAACAAGCAAAACTGCCGATATTGGGACGAGCAGAACCCGCAAAATCTTTATGAGACGCCATTACACTCGCCTAAAGTTATTGCCTGGGCTGCTATGTCAAGGCAAGGAATCATTGGCCCGTATTTTTTTGAGGACAATCGTGGTCAAGCTCAAACTGTTACATCTGAGCGCCACATGATTAGGACTTAAGTCCTGCAATTCAGAACCATAGTGGCTACAATAGAAACTCGTTTTTCCAGCAAGATGGAGAGACTCCTCATGTCACGAATGCTTCCTTGGATGCTCTTCATTAATTATTTTTATGGGGATACCTCAAGAGTAAATTAATGTTGAGGCTTCCTTTTGATAATAAATTTATTTTGATAAAAAAAATTTAGTATTTTTTTTATTGCATAAAATAAGCAAATATTTTTGAAACACCCTTTACATATCTTTTGCATTTTCGGAAAAATCCTCCTGGTGGTTTTTCTTTCAGAGAGGTCATCATAATTGAGGTTTGGGATGCCATTGACTCTCTGAAACCAAAAAGTAGCAAGGATATTTTTGGTTACAACCCCATTTTTTTAAAGAAAATAATAAATACGGGGATTATACCACTAATACATATTATGTTGAATTCTTCTATATATGAGGGTACTTATCCCAGTATGTTTAAACAATCTAAAGTCAAAGTGCAAATTTATAAAAAAGGATACTATAATGACGTAAATAACTACAACTCTGGTTCGAACATTGTAAAGGTCTATGAATATTTGTTGATGGATCAATTGTATACTTATTTGATAAAAATGACTTGTTTACGGATAACCTGTTTGGCTTTATGAAGTCCACGTCTACATCAAGTGCCATCATCTCACTATTGCTGTATATAGTCGGGGGCTTTACGGAGCAATTCTGTGTGAGCTCGCCAAGGCCTTTGAGTGTATATGTCATGAAATTTTACTACAAAACTTGGAATACTATGGCATCGCTCCGCAAAATGTCGCATTAATTAAGAGCTATTTAACAGATCGAACTCAGCAAACCTTTTTAGGAGGAATGCTTTCGGGAGCATTCAGTGTTGACCATGGGATTCCGCAAGGATGTCTCCTGGGTCCCCTGCTGTTTTTAATATATGCCAATAATATAGAAACTTCAACAAATGAAAAATTGGTACAATTTGCCAATGATGCAACTGCTCTTACAAAAAATATGGACTTGGAGCTTCTTATTGTCTTTGGCGGATTTGGAAAGTTGGTTTAGTTCAAATAGATTATCATGAAATATAAATAAAACTGAATAGGTAATTTTTAGTCTCAGGAATGTAGACTCACAGTTGACTGTTGACGAAGATTTTAATGGTTCCTTTAGACTTCCTGGAGTATATCTGGATGGCACTTTTTGGTCCTTGACCAGGTAGCAAAAAAACTGTCGCAAGTAATATTTCTCTTAAAAACCCTAAAAAAAACTGTTGATTATGAGGTGCTACTTATGACCTTCCACGCTTTATTCCAGTCTCATTGAAACTATGGCATTCTTACATGGTGTCATACAGCACATGCAAATAGAATTTTTAAATTTGTTAAGAAACTGAGCTGTGGGTTAGGCAAACCTTCATAAATTTAAATATACTTACTATGCCATCCATGTATATTTTAGGCTGTCTGATATTCGCAATAATCTGGATAAATATAAACTCGTGTTGTCACAATCATTATCATAATATTAGAGCTAAGAATAATATGTTTGAATTATCTCAGATTGAAAAACTCACGTATAAACAGTACTTAATTTGGGCTAGACTTTTTTAATACACTTCCCGAGCACATTAAAGGTTTAAAAAGACAGTTTGTCACTTCAATTAAAAAATATTTGTTATATCAAGCTTTCTATAGTATGGAGGAATTTTTAGATGTGAATGTTATTATGTAATAAGTTGTACCTATATTAAGTGTGATTCATATTTATCTATAAGGTCTTTTACTGTTGACATATGTAAAAAATTTAAATTTTATAAGCATGAGTAAAGTCACTTTACTTCACTTTCAAAATTTATGTTTTAGGCCATTAAAAGAGGAACTACCGTCTCAAGGGCACAAAAGCGGGTCAAGCAGTAGTTCAAATTGGAATCACTCTAGTCGAAAAGGTAAAGGTTCCTCGGGCAAGAGCACGTCGAGACGGAAAGGCGACGATCTTTGGAACGAAGGTATTTATATTTCATAGTTTGTAGTAATTGAAATTAAGCTTATTTTGCTCACCTGAATTTTCTAGACGTACAGATTATAGGAGCGTTTAAATTGTCGCTTTCGCTTGCTCTTAACTGTTCATCTTTTACATGCATTTTTACTTCACGCAAGCTTAATTATACCTCTAGGTTGGTATGCAGTAAGCAATAACTATGTTAGGTGATTGATAATTTTTTGTTTGTAGGTATTACCCCCACGACGCATTCGCCCCTCTCGCCATATTTAACCACACAACTGCCGGATACCGTCTCTATCCAAGACGCCTCTTTGGAGGTCCTGTGTCTTCTAAGGATACTGCAAGCGTTGAACTTGTACTGGGGCACCCTCTATCCGAACGTGGAGTACAGTCCTATATTGCCCGCATCCGAGTTCATTAATTCTAAGGTAATTGTGCAGTCTCCGCAATTAAATCACTTAATACATATATAACAATTAGAACTTGTGAACATCGAATAATTTTATTATACAAAATTGCTGAAAACCCTGTACAATAATCGTGCCTAGTTCATTGGCTGAAGTTATTCATAGAAGTACTGAGGTACGTGTTTTCACGGTTGTTGTTTCTAAATTATCAGATTAAGCAATTCGACAACTAACGATAGGAACGTCCTTCAATTCATTAAAATATTCGTCTCCAGATTGCCGCAAAGGCCAGCCGCCAGCTTCAAGATCCTCTGGTGATCATGACCGGGAACTTGCCAAATTGGTTGCATCAGATCGCCACAGCGTGTCCGTTCCTGTTTCCGTTCGAAACGAGGCAGCTGCTGTTCTACGCGACCTCGTTCGACCGGGATCGGGCTTTACAGAGATTGCTGGATATGTCGCCAGAACTTAGCTCTAGCGACTCTCAGGTAATGACATATTATAATAGGCAAACATTATGTATGGAAGTACAATATTAATAAGTTAAATCTGGGAGTTTCATCTTTATTCAGTGAATTTCGGAGGTTTCCTAAATAAGAATATCTTGTTTTCTTGCTGACATGTAATATCAGGCTCTTAGACCATATAAGACTCCTCGTAAAAGTCACTGGATAACGCCCTAACATAACTAATATAGATCCAAACTGATGGTTTGGGTTATACACATTCTGTGGCATTTGTCATTATTTTACTTATATTGTAAGGTACAGGCTAAATGACAACAAAACTTGAATGCATAATTTAGGATAATAATCGATTTCAGGAACGCGTCACTCCCCGTCTGGATAGGCGGAAACGGACGATTTCCCGAGAAGACATCCTAAAACAGGCGGAACAGGTAATGCAAGATTTGGCCGGCTCCAAAGCTTTACTAGAAGTGCAATATGAAAACGAAGTGGGAACTGGTTTGGGTCCAACTCTAGAGTTCTATGCTTTGGTCTCAAAGGAACTGCAAAAGGTAAGAGAATGTAATTTTGTAATACACATTGAGAGAGCTCGGCTTTAATTGTGAGGTTCAAGTAAACAGGCAATATTCGAATTTCACAATTTAGTTGTAAAATCGTGGAATTAATGAGCGATTGATCACAAAAAAAGTTGTCCTGTTTGGCATTTCTACACAACTCTTTTGACGATATTGTTAATATAATTGTCTATTTCAGCATAATTTAGATCTTTGGTATGCCCCGAACGCCAGCCAAAGCGAGGGAGAATATGTACATAATCAGATGGGGCTGTTCCCCGCTCCGGTGGCTCGCGGCGCGAAATTGGGACCCGTTACCAAAGTTAAGAGCAAATTTAGATTCTTAGGTAAATTTATGGCAAAGGCTGTGATGGATTCTAGAATGGTAAGTTCAGATTTCTATTTTATTCGTTTTATATGTCATTGATTACTAGGAGTGTGTTAGATATGTTAAGGCAGCATTAAGCCTTCTATGAAATGCAAATATTTGTCAAAAACATCATATTCTTGTAAATATTTACATATTTATTTACATAAATATGCATAAGATGCCCTAATGTAAGTTTCGGAAAATAGTGTTTGATGGGGTCGCTAGGGCTATTAATAGCGAGTCAATGTTTCCACGATATCGTTGTACACTGAATGTGTGATATTTTGATTGACGCGCAAATAGGAAAAGAGGATCACGCCTCAGGGTAGGTAAACAATACCAGCCACTGACAGTATAACCCTCTAACACTCATATTGTTGCTACATTTTTTAACGTCATCTATGATGTTTAGATAATAATTAATGAGTGTTTCCCTCTCGTGACAATTAAGAAAAAAAAACAGAGAAAACCTTGATATAGCAGAGGTTTGCTAATTTCTGGTAGAAATTTTCGGTGTCTGCATTATATAAGAAAATTTGCCCCCTACGATTTAAATTATATGTCTTACTTTCATAAATATCGTAAAATTTACCGAGACACAATAAAGCTTGCTAGAAACTTATACTATTCCAGTAGAATAAACCAATCCACTAATAAATCCAGGGAGTCTTGGAGAATTGTGAATGACGTATGTGGTGGACGTGGGAAGCCTCTTGTACCTCACACATTGTCGGCTGAGTCGCTCAACAGTTACTTTTCATCTTTAACTCTCTCCGAAAGCTTGCCGCTATATGTTGCCGATCCAGGATCATACTTAAACAAGGTTTAGGTTACTGAAACATTTTCCTTAGGGCAACAGACCCAACTAAAATAGAGGATGCTTTACGCAACATGAAAAACAAGAATTCTTCTGTCATTGAAAATCACGATGCCACTGTCAACTCTTTCCACCCTTGCTGAGGAGATAGACGTCTCAAGGGCGCCTTAATTGTCCCATTGTTCAAGGAAGTTCAAACTTTTGCTCTTCCCCCCCACTCTTGGTAAATTGGTGAAAACTCGAATAATGTACTTTCTAAAAAAGCATAATATTCTAAATATTCAACGATTCGGCTGCCAGGCTGAAGTGGAAACTAGTGATGCTGTATTTAATTTTCTAGAGTGTCTCTATATGCAGTTGGATTCCGGAAAGTGTGCAGCGGCAGTTTTATTCAAATTCAAAGTTCTATTGTCTAACAGGAAACAAATCCTAATGATAAGACAATTATTGAAAAATGAAACTTACTAACTAGTACAATATTACACTAATAGTAGGTAGTATAACATGACTTGCTTAAATAACTAACAGTCTAACTTTATCTAAGAGTACAGATTTGAAATTATTTAAAGTCATGCCAATTCACAAATCAACATCAAACCGCAAATGAACATCATTGAACCAGTTGCATGCTCTATATAAGGGCTCTTTCTTGGCCAAATTGGTGCCATAACTGTTAAGATAATAGTATATTATTTTATACGGAGGAAAAGTAACTTTTCCTCCAAATAAAATATGCTGTTTTTTCTTCAAATGTCGACAAATTAATGCAAAAACGTCTCTTTTTAATAGTAATAATAATTATTATTAAAGATAAGTGGGTTCGCAAGGCGACTTAGACCGGTGTCGGTGAATAGGCACAGGTTGTTGCTATAGTAATGTAACATAAAGCTGTCAACAATAATTATTTTTTTAAGATTGCGTCTCCGATTGCGTTTTAATTCCGTATTGATAAGGAGTTATTGAGTAAGTTCAATTAAATAATAACCAATTTGTTTCTAAATCAGTGATTTTTAGAAATGCAGTCACAAATTGAGTGATAAATACAAATTGTAGTTTAATAAATCTTAAGTTGTTGTCGCTCATTTTGTTGTCTGTTTGTATTGTATCTATGTTGCTATGACAATACTTTTACCTCCGCCGGCGAAAAAGTGAAAAGTAAAGCTCCAGCGGAGGAAAAGCGAAACTTCACGGCCGCCTACACAGCCGAGTAATGACAGATTTACTGACGTTTGAAGAAAAAATACATTGTGTCTTCTTGTATGGATGTAGGGAATAACAAAATTCAAAGCTGATAAGAGATCTGAAGCATCAATTACACTAAACTGCCACAAATAGTAGATTGATGAAGAGACAGAGCATTAAACCTTGAAAGCAATAACTGCTGACTAAATCCCCATTCAGGGTATACACCATCCAATTTGAAACTAATGCATTTGTAGAATTTCCGCTGAACTGAATCGAGCCTCGTAATATGCACTGCATAATTAGGAAACCATAATAAAGAAGCATTGATTAGGCGTGATTTTACCAGGGAGTTAAACAAAATTGTCCTGCTTGAAGTGTTACAAAATTGTTCAGTTGATCTTATAATGAAACCTGTAGGGTCTTTAAAGAAGGCCTTATGATGGTATTTATATGGGTATTAAAGGTAAGCCTTTTATCAACACAGGCCCCAGGGTCACGAACAGAGTCACAATCCGGAAGAGTGGTATCATTTATTACGTAGCCAAAGTCAATCTCATCTTTGAGCAAGGAGATTGACATCTTCTTACATTTCTGAAGATTAAGTGGGAGTCTGTTAGCTTCACACCATTCATAAATCCTACCAAGATCTGCCTGCAGCTGCATGCAGTCATCATGACTCTTAACAAGACGAAAAACCTTCATGTCATCTGCAAACAGTAAAAACTCACTGCCAATACCTGGAGAAATGTCATTGATAAAAAACAAAAGCAAAAATGGAGCAAGATTACTCCCCTGGGGGGCACCACTTGAGGCGACGTAGATAAATGATCTGAACCCACTAAACTCCACAAACTGAGGTCTATCCAATAAGTACGAAATGAAAAACTTTACCAGATGTTTATGAAAGCCCATAAACACCTGGTAGAGTTTTTCATTTCGTACTTATTGGATTTTATAGAGTTTTTTGGAAAGAATTCCATGGTCCATCTTGTCGAAGGCTTTAGCGTGTAGATTACATCAAGTTGCTATTTGCAATTTATAGCCTCATATGCGTTCTGCAGAAATGATGTTAAATTAGTGACCGTAAATCTGGACTGAAAAAAAAAAGCCATGCTGATTAGGTAAAATAAGATGTTTAATTTGGTGAAACAGGTTGCTAGAAATGCAGGTCTCACAGACCTTAGAAAAGTTGGACAAAATGGAGATCGGGCGATAGTTCTACCATATTTCTATCACCTGACTTAAAGATAGGGCAAATTTTTACTTGTTTCCAGACATTGGGAAAAGTGTTTGTGTGAAGAGACAAATTGAAAAGTATACGCAGAGGTTCAGTGAAAGCAGAAGCACAATCACAAAGGAGAAAAGAAGGCACACTGTCAAACCCTGCAGTCTC